>ML994335.1:0-18413 GCA_010093945.1 Delitschia confertaspora ATCC 74209 | reverse complement strand
TCAATCCATCCTCAATCCATCCTCAATCCATCCTCAATCCATCCTCAATCCATCCTCAATCCATCCTCAATCCATCCTCAATCCATCCTCAATCCTCAATCCATCCTCAACCCATCCTCAACTTATCAGCTGAGGCCTCTCTACCATTTCCCATAAATAGGTGACTTGATGTAAAGTCGTAACCATCTTTATCATCCCTCATCTTCACATTCAGACGTTGTGTCGGCCCAATCCAGCATGGTCGCCACGGACCTTGATAGCAAAGTTGTGGGGTGCTCTCCGCACGCGGGCACCAGGTCTCGACCAATCAAAGGCGCTGGATGTGACTCGATGACATCGAGTAAAACTTGCTTTTCGGCCGCGCTTGGACCAGCAACACCAAAAAAAACCCTGAGGCAATCGGTATGGTATCTCCATACAAAGTTTTCTTGGCCTATGTAAATTTATATCAAATAAACCATGTAATCGCCTCTGTGGGGTGGAGCTAAAGCCACGATATGTGTGGGAATCACATAAAAGAAAATGCTAAATCCTTCAGCGTCAATCGCGGTGTTCTTTTCCCTTTCTCCTTCCTCTTCCTCCTCCTCCTCCTCCTCTTCTTCTTCTTCTTCTTCTTCTTCTTCTTCTTCTTCGTCTTCTTCTTCTTCTCTGAATTTCTTAGCATTCATCATCATCACGCTGCATGGATACTAATAATCACTTGTCTTTCTTGTCATCCATACTTGCCCGTCTTGCTTTCTCTCGCAGATAATTAGCCGCTAGGCTGACATTGACTTCCCGCTCAGCATGTTGAAGACCGAGTTCAATGGTGACTGCTTTTTGCAATTAACCTTCAGATTTCCTTTCTCTTATCAACCTTTACGTTCCTTCAAAGAGTTACGCTTTAACTAAAATAAAAAATATTATGTCATCCCGAAGCGACACCTGGTTTGAAAGTTCTTCTCTGTCACTCTAAGAGTACTCACGTGACTACACATATACAATGTTTGAGACGTCTTTAACATCAGGAACATCAACGGTCGCTTATAAACTGCTGAACCGCAATTTGATGCAAAAGGCAACCGTTTTTCACTGATTCCTGTACACTAACCTCTTCCTCTATTTCTCCACCACAGCCCCCCTCTAGCCCGGTTTCACCAGCACGTCAAAATGATGATCTCCTTTCAAATTCATCCCCATGGATCCAGCAGATTACTCACGCTATATATATTCGGTCAGAAGAATATGGCTTATGAAAGCTCATTGATGAAAGTGAATGTGTAGAACGTAAGGTGCCTTTCTGACGTCAAGTAAACTTCGCTCGGGGATAAAATGCGCTAAACTTAAAACAGAAAGCTCCTGCTCGATGCACTGACCACCTTGCGAAGCTTCTCGAGATCTATCTTATTATTCACCTTCTCGTTCAACCTCACTTGCTCTATTCTTCGGTTCTGATATCCTCTCTATACATTCAGTTTACCCAAAGCCATTCTCTTTCGAGGAGACATCTCTTTCTTTCTTCGAAGCCTTCTCTCCCATATTGTGCTCTTTCCTTTGCCTTTTTCCTTTGCTTCTTTCCTTTACCTCTTTCCTTTGCCTCTTTCCTTTGCCTCTTTCCTTTGCCTCTTTTATCTCTCTTCATGCGTTTACTCTTCTTACCTCACTATCTAAAAAAATGACTTCTCAGGGCCTCACCACCTTGTCTCCAGAGATTCTCTCGCAAATATTTTCGTATCTTGAGACTGAAAACCCAGGAGTTAAAATCAATAGCAAAAGAGGAACCACAGTCCCCCATCCATTCGTCAGCATCGCCGCTACTTCCAAATATCTACATGATAATGTCGAGGGATACTGCCGCCATCTGCTTTTGAAGAATTCAAGGACCAGCTGCAAAGTCACAAAGAATCCCAAGAAAAGTCCAAATTACCGCAAAAAATGGTTGACATGGACGGCAAAGAACTGTCGATTTTGCTGGAAGGCCAGCGTCCGCAAAGCTATCTTATATCCAAACATCACTTGCTGCAAAGAATGCGACAGGAAGGAGCCCAAAATTGTAAGTTACAAAGCAGCCTCTACTGGTACCTTCAAAACCAACCAAGCGCATCCAGACGATGACCGACGCGATCGAGAAAACCACTTTGACTAAGCTCGACCTCTTCACTCCCAACATCCTTTATCCCGATGCCCCGTCTTTGAGAAAGGGTACTTACATGGTGATGGGAGCGCCCGCTACTCTATTTCATCAAGAGGACGTCGATGCGCGCGTGAAATACGTCAAGAGCTACTTCGAGGACCAAGGAGGAAATAGGATTGAGTATCGTAAAGGCCTTCATCTGATGGCTATGAAATTCATGGATGTTACTGTGCGCGACGGGCAATGGGTTCCCCAAACTCCTTATGTTTCCGACCCCCATGATCCCCGGCAGGATCCTGAAGCTTCTGTTCAAGAGTATCTGAAGTTCGACCGCAATGCAATCGAGAATTTGAAGGCTGGACGGCCGCCTGCTTGGGGTGCGAAGTGGGGATGGTGAACTTTATGAGAATCCGCTACTACATAACTGTTGATACTTCTCTAGGAGGATTGTTTGCAGTGGCAACGTCCCCACTCGCTGAAAGATGGAGGTGCCGTTTCCAAAGAGCCGCCGAAAGGACTCTCCATGGAGTCATCATCACCATCATCACCATCATCACCATCATCACCATCATCACCATCATCACCATCATCACCATCATCATCATCATCATCATCATCATCATTCTCGATGTAGTCACCGGTGACCTCCTCATCTTTCTCTCTCCTCTGCTTTTTCACTTTAGAAAGAGTCCCCTGTATACCTTTCGAGGTCGCTTTGTACAAGTGTCTGGTAAGGAGCGTTTAGGGGCTGGGATCGCGATGTGATGGTGCCGTTGTTCTTTTTCTTGAACTTTGGTCCTTGATCTCCACGCTTTCGCTTTTGTTGGTAGCCTAGCGCTTCTCGCCGCTTGCCTCTCTTTCTCATGACTGTAAAATACCCATTTCTTTTTCTCTTCACACTTGCCCTATTCTTTGTGCTGCCGAATCAATCCTCTTTTGGGCAGCCTTCAGGTTCACGGAGCTGAATTTATCTTTTACGAAGCCTTTTGAGAACGGGCCAAACCTTCGCATTTTGGCTATTGATTGAACTATTGGTATGGCGGCTTTTGAATACACTTGGAAATACCCTAGGATTCATTCCTTCGGATATCCTGCCACCGCCTGGTCGAGTTCGTCCCGTAAATTTGGCATCCATCGTTATGAGCAGATGTAAAGGGTGGATTGTTATGCGTTTCACTGGGAAAGCGTTTAACCCGGCAAGCTGAAAGTTCTGTGAATGACACGAAGTCAGTCCCAGGTAGGGTGTTTAAAAGTATTGGAAGTATCATCGACGCAAGTACACCAGTCACCGGACGTCATTGCAGACGCACTTATCCCAATATGTTAATATGAAGGTCACGTAGATAATAAATGGGGAACCAGAAAACGACAAACAATGCAGCAATTTGTACGCGCTGCGCGGCCCTAACCAATCTTATATCGGTAGCAACGGCCAGCAGCTAAGAAATCTGAGGATATCCTGACTTTAGGTGATCTTAAGTGGCCCATTCTATGATTCAAAGCTGAAACCTACATTTTAGTGGATCTAGGTGGAAAGCTTATCCGCTGCCGGGTGGCACTACAGCGGAGAGGATACTGGTCTAAGTAATTAGCATGCAGACTGTGGAGTAGAGTTCGTACGTCTGTTTATCTTCTTTCTTACCATAGAACAGCTGCGATAAGACTCCCCTTTCGTAACTTCAAACCATAAAAGTTCCAAATAATGACCACTTTCACGTTGTTTATAGCGCGCGATGTAATCCCTTTTCATCATCAGTACCCTGCATCTTCCCCTCAGCATGTGATATGCAACCCAAAGCCTTAACCCAGCATATACGTTATGCGGAAGCCCCATCTCTACTTCAATGCATTCCCATGCGCGCAGATCACAGTTGCGCCTCATTATGTGACCGTTAAGTTGATGCACATGCCATTAATAAACCGCGGATAGGGTAATCTGCAAAGGCCTGCATGAAGATACGTACAGACGAAACTTCCCCAGGTAATGATTGACCTTTCTTTCCCTTGAGCGCCCAACTCTTCGTTCTTCTTTCCATTGCACGATAAATGAGACAATAGAATGGCATCCACAGCCTCCGCTCTCCGTGAAACTTTTCCAAGCTATCCTATGGGCCTTATCCAACAATGCCTTTCAACTCTCGATGCAGAAAGTCTATTACACTTAGTCATGTCCTTTTGCAGACAGGAATCCGGCTTAGATTCGCTCTCTTAAGCTCTCTTGACATACACAACTGAAAGGGAAAGGGCCCTCACAAGAGAATTTACGGTGGTGCAAGTCGCGGCTCAGGCTGAAATTGCGACTGGAGCTCCGACGGGAGTTGTGCAGGAAAACCTAGGCAGCGACGCTAAGCTCGGAAATCCTAAGAAGAAGAGCAGAGGATTGTAGACGGGAATGAAGCCAAAGGTGGTTTACGGGAAGGCGGAGTTCAATGTGATGCTCCTCTTAATAAAGTGCTTCGAACTGAGACTACCACGTATACATTACCATACGAAGGAGAGGCCAGTTGTATCCATACGAGTCACCAAACCCCCTTGACTCCCGCAACCCCCTGAGCGTCGTCCTCCTTCCAAGCATCCAGCCCCTCGAAGAAAAACAATGCTGCAAGTTATGCCGCCAATACAAGCAAGCCTTCAAACTCTCGCGCAACAGCGATCACAGCTGCAGATATCATCCCGGTACATTCTCACCCCATCATCTCCAGGCTCTCTCCTGTGTTCCTAACTTTGACGGATCTAGGCCGTGTCTACATCACTGACAACAGCGAAATGTGGGGAGACTGGAAGACCGCAACCCCAGAATACCCACCTGAGAACACTGAATACAACAGGAGGGTAGGACCCCTGTGGTTTCAGTAGAATTGCTGTGAGATGTATGGGAAGGAGAAAGGGTGCGAGATAGATCCGCATGATGAGAGGGAGAAGGGATGGTGGTGGTGGTGGTGGTGGTGGTGGTGGTGTTCATGCGCATATATACTTGTGTATAGTTATGTTAGAGTGGTGATAAGAGGTGTGAAGTGCTTTCGTGTTTCGTCCGTTTACCTTTCAACAGAAATAAACGAGCAACCTAAGAACCCTCTCCTGAATAATCTCCAAACCCATTCTATTTCAATGCACTGCCACCAGAAGTGTCCTTTAATTCCTTCGAAGATCTCCGACAACCCTTCTGCAGCTATTCAAACGATTACGTGCAAAATTGACACCACCTAAATCTTGACCGAGTGACTTACCAAAACATCATCATGGCGGAGAGATGGCAAGGGTTGAAGATGGGTCGGGTAAGGATTCGGAGACAGGGTTTGGATAAGAAAGAAAAGATGATTCACGAGCTCAGGAGGATGCACTTCCTAGTACTGATGCTAAAGGGTTGAAGGTATACAGAGAAGAAAATGGTGGGAATCATGATATTAAGGGGTCGGGCCATAAATGAGAGAGAAAATAAGATAGTAAAGAGGGAGGCATCCAGAAACCAAATGCCCTCGAACTTCGAATGCTGGGTATAGCCTACCGGACGATAATAGTAACATCGACCAAACCATTCCAGAAAATACTTCGAGCGAGGCTAGTAGGATTGTACAGCACAACCCACCTCGAGCCGAGACATGCTGCAAATATTACAAGCAGAGTAACCCAGGTCTTCACTGTGGCCGGGAATACGGAATACGGAAAAGAGTTGAATATATCACCCCGGTATGCTATTCTCTAGCTTATTAACTTTTCTACCAGGAAATATGAATGTCGACATTGAAACCTGCTATACTCGGTTGAAGTCCGTGACGCGTGAATGATTGAACACCTTCCCACAACGGTTACGCAAAACAGCATACCCGCTTTTCTTCCACATCCTAAATTCACAGAACTGGTTGGTTTAGCGTAAGTGAAGTCGTACTTCATTGTCCCTTCCCTGAAGTCCCAGACACCTCCAGGCAATGTCCACGACCATCAATACAGTCACCTTATCTTCCCCCGTCCCCATCTACTTTCATCGCTCTTCCCCCTATCCTTCATTTCCTCACGAAAGTCTCCAAATTTAACCATCCTGACATGCTCACCTAGCGACTTTCTCTTTGAATCAATAGCATCCTGTGTCCATCTGCCAAAGTCCACCGACCAGGCTTCAGGGAGAACCAAGAATATCATTAGGGAGAAGATACGGTGCGTGATGCACTCATTGCCAACATCGAGAGTCTATGGCAGGAGGACTGTGATGGAGAGAATGTGGAAGGAGAATGCCAGAGGATGGATGTGAGTAGGGAGAATAAGAGAGGTGATTACCTCAGCGCCCCTGAAAAACGAAGAATTCATAACAATCGAAAGATATCATTTTATCGCGTAAAGCTGGTCCTTTACCCTGCCGCGTCATTACCCGCTAATTAGCTCCATGAGCCCTTAATAACAAGTCCAGAACGTACGAGACAAGACGACGCTGAGCTCGCCATCTTTACGGACCCTCTTCGCCACCCTCAAAACGCAAGAGCCAATCCGACAACAACCCTGCCGAAGAAAAGCACTTTTCCAGGGCTAGTTTGCCTACTCTAAGCTCGTATCCATAATGAGAAAAAGCTCTTTCACATGCAAGGCCTTTGATGGAAATATCCTGGCTTCGTCTAGTAAAGCGTGAAAGGTATGTAAAACAGTTTTGTATGTCTTGTATTGAGAGGCTGAGTGATATATTAGGTGGTTGGCACGGCCTCTATTTCTCCTAATTCACGGAGGTTGTTATTTCACAGAGTTAGGACGAGGAGCGAACTTATACCATCATGGGTTTTGATATATGCTCCTGATAACATTCAATAGAAACTCGCTAAGCGTTCTCGGCGGCTCCGATAGTGAAAGGTTGGTGCACGTGGCTTCCGAAAAGGGGAGCTCTATATTTGTTATCTATATACAATGTGAACAGTAGCACATATATTTGAGTTTATCACAAAGACATCGACGCTTCTTAGGTCACTATACCAATTCTGACCACTTTTCGACACAAAATGCATCATTATCATTCATGAATTCATACCAGCACAACCGTAGGATGCCACAGGTTTTTCCCCATCTCACTTCTAATTCCATACCACCATGGTGTTCATTCCCATGTCATGCGATTACCGATCCCTATCCTTCAACTCCTCACTCGCCCCCTTAATCAACGCTGGAAATTCTTTACTAGCCCACTCCCAGAAAACACCCCAGCTCCTCAGCTGCGGATCATCATGAGCGTTCCCCTCAACCCCAAACTTCTTATTCAGCAGCACCGACACCTTGAGTACACCCTTCTTGCCCTCCTCCAGCTTCTCAATCTCCTGCTTGACCGCATTTTCCTTCGACTTGATCATCAAGAGGGTGCGGAAAGCCTCGGCAATTCTCTCCAGACGAAGACGCGTCTCATCAGGCGCAAGGACCATGAGTTTGGTGAGCATGAGGTTGCACAGAATTCGGATATCATGCTCGTCGCCGATGCCCGCGACGACGCGATCGTAGCAATCAGACAAGTCTATAACCGACAGACGGGAGAACGCAGTCTCAAGCACCGCATACAACGTCTCGTACGCGCTCTTGCGGAGCTCGAGGCCATCGTCGACTTTGTGCTTGAACGGTCCCATCATCACCTCACGGATAAGCTCTTGCCTGATCTCCGTCTCTTTCATTGCGAGCGGGAGGAGCTGGTCTAAGGCGGGAAGGATGATGTCGGGCTTGTTGTGCATGGCAGAGTTGAAGGTTGTGAGGGCTAGGCGGCGGTTCTCGAGGTCGGGATCACTGAGCATTTTGACGAGCATGGGCACAACAATTGGCTTGAGGTAGCCGTCATAGGCCTCGTCGGTGTCTGCGAAGGTGTAGCGGAGAGCGGAGATGACCATTCCGCGAACGCTGACTTTCCTGTCGCCAAGGAATTCCTGTTAAGTGTTAGTGGGCAAATTGCTATGAAACCTCCCCTCTTATAAGGAAGATGTTATCCTAACTAACCTGAAGCTGAGGTAGGTACGTTTTGGGATCAAGGATAGCCAAACGACCAATACACTCTGCACCGATAGCTTTGTTATCCTCTGCCTGCGAAGCTGCAACAAGATTCTCCCACAGAGTTGACGCATACGGTATTATCTGTGACTCCGTACCGTCTTGCTGGAGGATTTCTTTGATGGAGTGCATAAGAAGATATTGCGGGCTTTCCGATTTTCCCATGGTCGAAAGGATGACTGGCAAGTACTGCTGAACATTACCAGCACCACCCCGTCCAAGAGCGACCGCCGCTGCAAGCGGTACATTCTCCGACTGAGCTGAAAAATACTTGATGAAAAGTTGCGGCTGAAGGGGTGATTTATCCCCGAGCCGCATAGCAGCTTCTCCAAGCACGCCAAGCGCAAGGCACTTCCGCTTATCGTCCGCAGCAGTATTGAGTTCAGTCACAAACTGGTCAATTGTGACGCCCACGGTCTCCCCTCCGTATACCAACAGATTACCAATCATCTTACCCACCACCTCTGGACGTCCTGCAACACCGACGTCTTTGAGCAAGGCAGACATGAGAGGTTGCCCCACGCCCTGCTCTCCTATGGTTCGCCCAAGGACAAGAAGTGCTTCCAATGGACTTCCACTGATTGTCCCAGAGGCAACTTGGCAAAGAGCCTTAGTGAGCTGGTCCGTCATAACGGACTTTGCGTCGTCCTTGACGAAAGCCGTTAAGATCACAAGGGCTGGAGCCAGAAGATGGAGATCAGATGCATCCAAGAGAGGGAGGAGTAAGGTAACAATCTGTGACTGGGTCTTATTGTCCAATTGTTTTCGTGCGAGTGGGTTCAAGGCAAGTGTCCTTAAGGCACTTAGACTTGAACCCCGCAAGGACCGGCTGGCCTTTCGAAGTTGAGAGGCTAGCTCCAACGCAACATCACGTACCCATTTACCATTCACCTCATTCGTGGTTTTGGTGAGTGTGGCAATTGTGTCGATCGCGCGAACCGAAGCCAGGCGGGTGGTCTCGTTCTTCAGACGTTCCGCCAACAGTTGCAGTCCAGCAGTCCGTTTATTAGTATCGAGAAGACCTGAATTACCCGAAGTGCGGCCCAGCATGACGCCAAGGACGTGAATGGCAGTTTGCCTGACTTCAACGTCGGCATCGTTTGCGGCGATCCGGTCCACAAGAGTGTCATACAGCTGGCTCAGATAGGGTCCATTTTGGGCGCCCGATGTGGCAGACCGAGGAGGAGTGAGAGCCTGTACGACCTTTTCGGAGGCGCTAAGTGCCTCTATCGACAGCTTGCTGTATTTTTCGCGGGCTCCTTGAGCCAAAGCCGGGATGAGCTTAGAGAAATATGGTTGGATGACAGCAGAGGAGTGTGTATCTGCAACGGCGCCGATGAGCTGTAGTGCTTGCGCGCGAAGACCATTTGCGGTAGCAGAAGATGCGCCAGTGGACACGTGGGTAGTGGAAGACTTTGCTGTTTCAATCACCGGGTCCGCAACCTGGTCGAGATAATCTTGCAGGCCTCCATGCTGGGTGACAACGATGTCTTTGAGGAGTACGATAGATGCCTGTTTCGTTGCCGGTGCACCCGTCTTCAGGTACTGAGATACTCCACGCACAATATCAGAACTGATTTTACTGAGGTGTGCCCTTGGTCCAGTAGAGGGTATTCCTTCCCGGACAGGCGAAGCATAACCTAGTGAAATAGATGAGCCACCGTTAATATCAAACATGCTTGCATCACTACCCCCTCGTCTCCGCTTCCTGCTAGGGGGCGGGCCCATGGACGCATGGCCTAGGTCCTCTGCCGATTTCGAGTGTGCCGCAGCACCGTCACCGGAGTTCCGCACCAGGCACGAAAGCGCGGCTAATATTTCAAGTCGAACGCTCTCCTCACGTTCCTTGAATCGACTAATGAGAGCAGGTGCCACTTTGTCATAGAGAGTCCCGTCATCAAGCAAGTCGCCATTACTTCGGGTCGAGATCAGGGTATAGAGCACTTTGGCAGCACAACGTCGAACTTTCCAGCTGGCATCGTCATCATCGTCGAAACCTTCTTCTTCCTCAAAGTCCTCGTCTTCGAAGTTGTCGTCCTCATCGTCGCTATCCATGGCGTCGTCGTCGTCCTGGGCAAGGTTCGGGTCATACTTGAGGAAACGCTTCGCAGCATCTATGGTCTCATTCGTATAGGCTCGCATATCTTGGGGGCAGGAAGCGAGAAATCCTTCTACCGCAATCAAAGCAGCCTCTCGGACTTCGTCAATTTCCGGATCGCGTTCAGCCTCATCATCGGACATGGCCACGTCGTCTTCCAGCTCTTGCTCACTCAGTGCGCTGAAAACAAAGGGAGCGAGTGTCTTGAGGTAGGGGCCGAACTTCCGTGGAATTGATCTGGCCATGGAACCAAGGATAGTCATATATAGCTTGCGTTTGTTGCGGGTCAGATGTGCCGTCCGTAGGTGCTCGATCAGACGCGAGATGAATGCACTAAGCAGGGGGTCGGAGAAATAGACAGCGAGAGTAGATACTGCTGTAACCGCCTTCTTCTTCATCATGGAAGTGGCACGGTCGCTTTCCACAACCTCCAGTGTTATCTTTTGCAGAGCCTGCACCTCGGTGTCCTGAAGCATAGGGCCAAAGCACCTAGCTACCTCTGTCAGGACGTCGATAGCATTGCTATCGGATCCCTTCTCCAGTTCCACCTGAAGCATTCCTTTTGGGACAGGGGGTAGATCTCTACGCGGAGGAGATATGACGTTGTATCCGACTAGTCTAGGTATCAACACCTTGCTCACGGCTGCGTATGCCTCCATAACCGCCTTCGTACGTGTAACTCCAGAGACTGGCCTTGGTAGTGACATGACGACCTCCCTCAGAGCCAAAGAAGGGATCGACTGGTCCACTGAGTTGTCCGTCTGGAGGTTGGAGAGCTTGTCGATCATAGGGCATAGAGTGGATTCCGGTACTTTATTAACAAACGGACCCAAACATTTAACGGCCATGTTCTGAACCTCTCCGTTTGTGTCGACTAATGTAGTGAGCAGACCTTCGACGGTCTTTGCGCAGATGGCTGCGTCATGGGCCAAGAAGCCTTCGGGGGCAGTAGACAGTATCTGTTGAAGGTCGTTCAAGGCCATAAATCGGAAATCGGGATCCTCTTCGCGGAGCTTGGGTAGAAGTATGGCGACATTTTGCGGTGTCGACATGGTGGGCGTGTATCGTGGCGAGCTTCTTCTCGCGTTCAGCAGAAGCTGTAGCGGGGTGGAGGGGGTGGCCTTGGTGGAAGCTAGGAACAGGAGAAAGGACAGTAGGAAAAAGAAATAATAGTGTCCAGAGCTCTAGAGAGATATCCAGACGATTCTTTCATACACTTCCGTGAATTGAGAGAGAGAGGAGGGTTGATGTTCGAGAATGGCGTTGTGTTGCCTGGTGTTGCTGTGCAGTTGAAGTGCTGAAGCACGGGCCACAAGGGCAAACGCCAGCTCGTGATCTTGGCCGAGGAGCTCTCTCGCTTATGTAATGCAGTGACGTCCTCATGATTCTAACCGGATCGCCCAGCTTTTGCACCCACAACACCAACCACATCAGCTTCACACATCTCCTCACCGCATCTCAATTGACCTCCTCCATCCAATTGATATTTATACAGCTTCAGAATGGTTCTTGCACGCTCTTCAGCGCTTCGCGCCTCTTCCATTGCCCGGTTGGCACGCCCCGCTCGCAGCTGCCGTATCGCCGAGCTCCAGCCATGGCAACGGGCCCTTCAGCAGAATGCCCGCAGAACTTATGCCAGCGAGCACGGCGCCCATGGCGCTGCCACAAAGACTAGCGATTTGCCATGGTGAGTACAGACTTTGCGGAGTTCCACGACGCATTTCACGCTCAAGTCATTCCACTTGATCATCTCGTGTTTGCGTTATTTTACATCTAACATATTTGTCATCTCAGGGCTGTAGCAGCTGTACTTGCTACCGGCGTCGGACTGTATACCGTTACCACGCAGGACACCAGCCATGGCACCCACCACGATGAACATCTCGATGAGTTGCACGCGCGGGAGCAAAAGGGTGAGGTTGTCCAGCCAGAGGCCATCGGCGAGGAGAAGCAGGAGTCAGAGCCCAAGGAAGAGGAGAGCGCAGAAGAGCCCGCGGCAGATGAGTCAAAGGAGGGCATTCAGCCGAGCGCCCACAAGACCGACGACAAGGCGCCTTCTAACCCTGCCGACTCCGACCTGGTCAGTGTTACTTCCTTCCTTCATCGAGACATTATAGCTAACTTTTAGCAGCCTGACGCTCGCAAGGAGCCCAAGAGCCAGAACGAGATTTCCGGAAAACAGGAAGGGCTCGATAACGACGACACCAAACACACTGCTAACATTGAGAATGACCCCGAGAAGAGCAAGAAGGGAGAGGGCGTTGCTGAGAGTGCCAAACTTAAGGGCACGGTTGCTGCTGATCGGCCAGATGTAAGTTACTACTCCTTGATCCTTTAGAACCATGACTAATAGGACTCAGGCCACCAACAAGGAGGAGAGGGGCAAGGCCAGGCAAGACTACAGCAAGTAGATCATCCCTTGTGTCTACCAGTTCATTTTGCATTACCCGGCGAACTTATTTCCTTAGGGGAGCGCGGAGGGTCGGCTTCTGTTTACCAACTTAGTGTTAATATTAGCTTGAACAAATCCCATTTCTTTCTTGGAGTTTTCTCACAGCTGTGCGTTAATAAACCGACGCAGTTGATACTTTGTTATTGAATTGTCTTCGAGGGTATGCGTAATTACATTAGCAACGCCTAGAAAACATTTGGAGGTTCTACAAACTACAACACCATGAGAAGATGTCCGGAGAGATATGACGTAGACTCTTGGATATATCGATCACGTGGACGAGCGAAAGCGACAGCCCGAAAACAGCTGAATTCAAGCTCTGATTGGCTGTACCTGGCAGAATTCCTAAGCGCCCGGAACCATTCTGCCGCACAACTATCACAACCATGGCTAACCTCAATTGGATAGAACTGCGCCTCAACCCATCGCAATGCCATGCATGCGAGGGTCTCGAAAAAGATGCGGCAATGTCAACGGCGGGAGCACTGCGAATCCAATCGCTCCAACTCGTAGAACATGGTGACAATAGGACCAGGTGCTACCGTCAGCCAACCACGATAACGAACTCATAGACACGATGCAGTTCAACGCCTCACTGTGCAGATCTCGGAGAGTTGGGAATCTGGGTTAACGAGACATGAGCAGTTGTATATCGGCCCCTCCAGCCCCGAATCTACTTGATTTCTTGAACATCAGCTTCCCTTGGACACCGCCAATCTGCTTTATATACATTGACACATATATTGTAGGACTTGAAGCTTATGCTGACGACATACTGCTAGAAAGTTATTTCTAGACCCGGGCTACTTTCCTCTCTTCATCCAATCGCACCCAAACTACAGCCTCTTGAGCTACGGAAAGGCTTCGAAAGGCGTCGTGGACGATGGATCACAAACACAATCAGCAGCACATGGGACGGCTACGGCAACCAGAGCGACAGCATCAGCGATTCTCATGGCAGTTACCTCTGTCGACTCCACCAGAGGAACAGGCGGCGGCGGTCTATATCAATCCACAACAACCTCAACAACGTTCTGAACAACAACACTTACGAGGGTTATCCTATGTCCAGACTCCAGTCGAACATCGAGGACAACAATATACACAACAATTCGAGCAGCCTCCACTTCCTGAACCGTCCCCACCTACGCCAATCGACGAAAGACCGCAATCGTTCTACCACCCCCACAATCCCATCACAAGTCAGCCTCAATCTCAGCCGCAATACGCAATTCGGTCGTACAACCACACCCCTCTCTCTCCAGTTTCACCAGGCCTCCCCGCACCGCCATCCTACACTCATCATCCAGCTATACAATCTCCAGTATCGCCAGTTCATGAACCTGAACGCACTCTTCCCCACGTCCGTCAGCGCAGCAACCTGGCGCCTATAAACACAAATGTAGCAACTTACAGTGCGCCTACAGTCCCTCAGTCTCAGATAGGTCTTACTCAAAGATCACCAGCCTCTCCTCTCCCCGACAAACCACCAAGGACCCCGGGTACAGCAAACCTACAGCCCACACCAGACCCGTCTAAATACCCTCTCCCAATGTCCCCCAACTTCGAGTCCCACGCCATGGAGCCCTACTCCCCGCATGGATTCGGACAGCAGACACCTGGACAGCACGCCATCTTCTCCCCCGACGCCGCCACCGGCCCCAACGGGCTAGACTTCTCTCTCCACCGACCTGGACAAATCGCTCATCCGAATATGGATTTTTCCGCGAAGGGCACAGAACATGAATGGAAACACTCGCTATGTGAATGCTCTGGAGATGTTGGGACGTGTATGACGGGGATCTTTTGTCCATGTGTGTTGTATGGGCGCACAGCGTATAGATTGACGCAAAAGAGCGAGAAGAAGGATCCTACGGATATGTTGGCTTATCGGAGTGCGAACGGGCATTGTGGATTGATGGGTGCCGCCTGTGGGTTGTGGTGTAAGTTCGCCTTCCATTCAGCATCCTCTTCTCTTCTCTGACAGCACACATGGAACTAATAATTTCCAGGCCTCTTCCCCCTCGTTCAACGAACCCGCCTCCGCCACTTATATAAACTGAGTGGATCGCTGTTCGGTGACATAGGCAAAGCGTGCTGCTGTTGCTGCTGCATGACTATACAAAACGAACGAGAAGTCAGAGACCGAGAAGAGAGCTCTCGTCGTTGGGCAGGACCTGCAAGTACAGAGGTGTACAGAACTCCGATGCAGATGGCATATACGCCTCAAAGATGAGCTCGGTGAAATATGCGTTTGCTTTCCTCGCCAGTGTTTCTGGATACCTATATTACGGCTGATTTCAATATTTCAATTGCGGTGATGTGTGCATGGCCAATCGACATCCAAATGTTCTCCGGTATTATGCAGCGTTTTTTTTCATCTTGTGTCATTCTGTAACTATCCAATCTCAATATCCTGAAGCTGAAGTCACGCAGTGGGTACTACGTTCGAATTCTCAACAGATACGTATAACCAGCAGGAAGTTCATTCTTTACTTTTCATGACTACCCAATTGCGACGCAGTTGATACCTCCAATATCGGATGCTGATGTGCATCGGATATGCTTTTCTTTATCATTGAGAACGATATGGGATTCATTAACTAATCGGAGTCAAATTGAGCACTGTGTCTTAATGTTTGAGCCAATACAATAGCTATACACTCACTCTCTGCACATTTATCCATTACCGGAGTTTGACAGTGGATTCTCTCAGTAGAATTGTCAACGTGTTTGGTCATAAAGGGGTCATTTACCTATCTCCTCCTTATCGTGGTCGCGTTGACACCCAACATCGGCGGCCGAAATGGGCTGTTGCGTCATGTATTTTGGTGGGAAGATGTGTGCGTGTTGAGGAAGACATATGCCTCGGTGAAGACACGTCTGCACTATCGTAGTAATTTTTTTAGTATACTGTACTGCTACGGAACGCATCAGGTATCGAAGCGTTGCTACCGTGAGCCAATCTTCTGATTGACATGCCATCAGACGGAGCGGAAGTCAAAATGGAGTAATGCTTCCGATCCACGGATTTTCGGGCGGTGAATCTGGGAGGTTAGGGGAGCATGTGGGAGGACGGTGGCGGTGAGAATGACGGAGAAATGGGGGTTTGGTGATGGTGGTAGCGGTCGTGGTCGTGGTCGTGATCGTGGCGGTGTAATGGCAGTGGGCCATGTGGAAGAGGTAGTAGCATTTCGGAGAGATTGCAGAGACAGAGCTAGGGTTGACTGTCTTGCAGTAACGGCAAAGCTAGAATTTGCGTAGCGGTTTACAAGGAACTGGAGTGCGTCGGAGGCTAGAGGGACAGTGGGCTTGCAGTAGGGTGTGGTTCGGGCGGTTCTGGAGATTCCATGTAGTAGTAAAAGAAAAGGAAAAGAGAGACGGTTCATTTGTAGGTAGTGGTTAGGAGGTGGTGGTTTCACATGCGCTAGGCCTTGTGGCGGTGCATAAGTGATGAATACTGCGGCAAAGGGAATATGGCATACAGATAGATCGCTTACAGTGTTGATGCAAGTGGAGGTTAGAGAAGATATATAAAAGTTGAACGCGTAAATAACATTCATGGAGCGTTCACTTTTAGTAGGAGATAGACGTTACTGTTCGGTTTCAAGCGATTGGTTTTCGTAGGTTTGCTAATCATTCTGGTCGAGGCCCTGTTCATTGTTTTAATTCATTTATTCTTGGCACCAGTGCCCATATAAACGACTGAATTCACAGGCGCCGCATTAGTGACGTAGGCAGGTTTAGCTCATCGGTCACGTGTGTTTCATTCACTTTTGGAGGCTTGCCAGGGCGGTGAAGTCCAGCTTTGAGGTTCACGCTTTAACTTCGGGAGCCGTGGAGGACTCCAGAACCATTATCTGATACATTTAACCGTCATTTGACATGATGATTGACACATCTTTATAAAGACTCCCTCGGGCCAATAGCCATTGTGGTACTTAACCAGTACGATTTTTAATCGACCATAGAGAACCCTTATGTGAGGGGAATTTCAATATAATTTACGGTGCTGCAAAACACCCATAGAGTTTCCGGATATGATCTGTCGCTAACGATCCACTGACAGTCCGATCAGTAACCATTTTACATGGGAAGTCTCTGCGCAAGGGAGCCCTTCGAAGATTTACGGTAATGTTTCTCAGATTAGGGTTGGGGAGGTGGAATCACTGCCAAGGAAATGGAATGCAGTCACGCGAAAAGGAGTTACCCAGTAATTCTAGAAAAGAGAATAAGACCATCCGGCAAAGGGACGTTCCGGGTGACGGACTCGGGCTCATTTGAAACTTTAAGCCGGGCGTGTGCATACATGATGAACTAGCAGCAACTGCTTTGCGAGAAAATAGCGGCCGGAACCAAAGTCGTGAGGACTAAACGGTGACAAACGATGAATATTAGGGCGTACTGCAGTAATTGTGATAGCGATAACGGCAATCCCCTATCCAATCTGCATGGAAGCAGGCAGAAGGCAAATTTCAGAAATTTTCTATGGGGTTTAAAGCGTTTCCTAGCAGTGATAGTTAAATTCGTATCTAGGAGGATTTAATGAAGCGTATTCTATTACGGGCGCTGAGAAAGCTAAACAAGAATAAATTTTTGCGGCTCGACTCCCTCGAGGAGGTCTTGCATGCATATACTCGTCGTCAAGCTTTGATCCAATGCGCCTTTAGCTGCGCCTTCCATCGTCGAAACTTACTTTTCACCTGCCCTATTTCCCTTCCATCCTCCTTCCTTCTTCCTTCTTACCTCATCTATGAGTCCCTTACTTTCCACCTTCCCTCCCCCTCCTAGGTGGTCATCAAGTGTTGTATTAATACTTAGCAGCTTTGCAAAAGGCAAAAATAAAATACCGTGAGGAAGTGGCCGACTGCTTCATGCGCCGGTTTGTTAGAGGCGTAATATGGTGATTTATTTATCTTTACTTACTAATACTACAATTCGTTCTTTCGATAGTGTAAGCAGCAGGAGGTAAAAACTGGGTAGTCAACGGGCGGTATTGTAAGGGGGATCATACTGTGCTTGATCATGAGGTCTAATGAACTGTTAAGTATATATACATGTATTGTGTGCCAAGTCGGCAGTAAGTTGCTTCCACCATATGCGGTCTCGGCTTATAGATAGGTTCAGGACATAGTCGAAAGTGGTTAGTTCCAATTTCAATTACTCAGTCTTCTCTTTGGAAATTTTAGAACCCTAAATGTGACAATCGGTTCATCGACCAGTTTTTGAATCAAGATTAGCTGTCGTGCAGCGCATATCTCCTCTGGGTCAGTGCTCAACGTACTGTGACAGTGGCTTGTAGTAACTGGTGACGTAGATAGGCAGTATACTATGTAGGTAAAGGTTGCATAGCTGAGGCAGAATACAATCGGGGAGAATGAGGTAGGAGAGGCTGTGTTACGCTCGCGTCGGTGCCTATTATGAAGGAAGGAAAGGATACCGTACAAGGCGCTGAATCTAAAGATAAAGTGAGTCGTACAGAGCCACTTCTGTCCCTCTAGAGTCCAAACCCTTCAGCTTTTCCACCCTATACTATTCTAATCTAAATATGGTGAGTTGTTTCATCAGCTAATAGTTGAAGAATTATTATTGATTTTGCTGCACACTTAAAAAGGCCAGTTTCATGATACACTCTTCTGCTCATTACAATATAAACGTGATAAAATTAGTCAGTCAGCCTGTAAAATGTTTCTACTCTATATATAATGAAGGTACCTCGAAGAAGACCTTAACTCCGCAGATAAACA
>ML994334.1:0-18551 GCA_010093945.1 Delitschia confertaspora ATCC 74209 | reverse complement strand
TAGACGAAGGAGCTACAGTATTTCTTATTCACACATGAAGAAGCCATTCTCTATGCTCTCCCTATTATGTTTAAACAGCATAGCTATTCCCAAATGTTAATTTCTCTTCCTAATTCCACTTCTTCGTATATCATATCGTTACCATACTAGATGTTACTTCCGACTTTTTTCTTTCCTTTATCATGTAAAGACTCTTGTATGTACTGTACACGCCTTGTGCCACGGCGGTTCAGAATTTTCAAACCATATGGCCCCTTTCCTCATTGAGTCCTCATCCATAGACGAAGGAGCTACAGTATTTCTTATTCACACATGAAGAAGCCATTCTCTATGCTCTCCCTATTATGTTTAAACAGCATAGCTATTCCCAAATCGCTTGTCCAAAGCAATAAAACATTACTATGTTGCATCGTGAATCTTCGCTTCATATACTGCATGCTAATCCGGGAAATATTATAAGCCCAAAGTTCAATGAAGCAGAAGATCTTCATCGTTATTATTCTCGAGGATAGGGCCCTCGGAGTCCACAGGCACGGCTCCTACTCTTGGGTTACCAGTAAAGGATTGTTCTGTAGTTGTAATGGCGATACAGAAGGTATAAAGGTACGTACTCCCTCCCCCTATCTTTCTTCGTCTCTCTATACCCAAAGTTTCAAACTTTACTACCGAACCCCACTTTATCCATTTTCTAACACTATAGTCCCTTCAAACTTCTTAATTCCGTTTCATATATTATGTCTTCCACCGTTTGATCCTCTAACTCACGCTATGTCCGATACTTCCCATAGGGACGGAAAAGAGCGCAAGCGGCGCCAAAAGTCCTAACAGAGAGCCAGAGCGGACCGACTACGTGGAGGCGAAGATAAGTTCGGGGGATGGTCACTAGATTTGATGCATAGACTGTCCATGGTGGGTATATAATTTAGGATGACCTTTCCTGTGCAACGTCTGAAGAGGACTTGCCTGTCATGGAGGCCATCACATGGTTCAAACTCGATACACAAGCCTCGCAAATCGCTAAAAAGTAAAACAAAAATAAAATAATAAAGATTTAAGGCCAAAAAGAAATCCTGAACACCTGGTCTAAGACCAGGACGAATGATGATGAGAGTGGGACTCGAACCCACGCCACTTTCGTGACCAGGAAATTGATGTTAAGAGTAACCTTAACCTGGCGCCATAACCAACTCGGCCATCTCACCGTTTATTTGATGAACAGTTTGAAATAATTAATTTTTATGTGGGTAAAATATTAAAGATCCACTTGGCGTGGAAGCGAAGCAAGGATGGAATGAAAGGGACCTTCGAAGGACTGGGATTCTAGAATTTAATGATTCTTATTTTAGGACGAAGAACCAAAGATAGAGCAATAAGATAAGGGCTAAATCTTGAAATAGCCTTAATGACAGAAAGCGGGGATTCTGTGAGCAGAATGAGGTGAAAACTGGGTAGTCAACAGGCTGTATTTGTCCCGATGATCATGTTTGTTTTTTCTCAGGTCTAATGAACTGTTGAGTATATATACATGTATTGTGTGCTGAGTCAGTAGCAAGTTGCTCCTACCATATGCCGTTTCGGCTTACAGATTCCAATTTGATACTTCTGCTGCAACAGAGCCGATTCTCCTAGGGTGGATGGTGATGCATATTCATTAACTACGTTGAACATTTTACGCCAAAGGATTGCCCAAACTAGGACCGATGACTGATATGAACATTCTCATGAGGCTGTAAGATAAAATTCAAATCAGGAAAAAGTACTCCGTAGAATATGTCCTCAAATTACGGTTTCGGCAGCGCTCGGTCAATGGTCGTGGAATTTGTGCTTTAAACGCATTGTAAGGAGCGCATTAAATATCTGGACAGAGGAGGGTACTATCATGGGCTAATGCTTTGTGGATTAAGTTACTGGTGATACAATATAGCCATATGCTTGATTTTATGGCTTCAGGCTGGCATCTGGATTGAGTGTTTCACAAGGCCCACGGCGCTAAAGAATTGATAGGTTATATCCCAATAACGATGGCAAACTTAAAGAATTGGAAACAGTAGGGTGGGTGATAATGATGACGAATACATAGACTTGTCAGGGAAGCGGGAAGTGGTGGACGAACTCGTTGATCGGGAAAATCAAAATACCATCATTTCACATTTTCCTCTCAAGACTTCCGTCCTTCAAACAACTCCCATTCGATTCCTTTCATGTGAAATGGAAAATTTCTGCTCTGCCAGATACATTTTTGATCCGGTTTCTGCTTAGCTAGCTTGTCAATTGGTAGACTCAAATTTTCTTTGATAAACCTCTTCCCCGTCATATTACTGTATTCTATGCGCTTATATTCATGTTGACAGCCCAGTTTGTTAGGCATCCTGACATTTTTTCTTAACCTTTGGCATCTCTGAGACTCACGATATTGACAGTCATTATTCTTTCATACCAAAATTTCTAATATGCATATTCATACATTTAACATACTGTTGGGTTGTCGAAATTGAATCATTTCCTCGTCTTCCTAATGTACCTTTCTGTCTTTATGCTTGAACACAGAGATGTCTGTTGTAGAGCGCAAATTGCCATTCGCGTAAAAGACTGGAAACTGAGACTCTTACTCTTATCATTAGTTGAGCCGTCTCGTGATGTGGTTCCTATATTCCATCATTTGCCACATCATCTACTACTTCGCTATCGTTAACAATTGTTCGCCCTTACAGCAGTTGTAACTCTTTCATTTGAATGTGCACAACCGTCCTAATTCATTTATCAAGAATGGAGATCCAAGTATTAACCTTCGGGCTAACTGTAAGGACAGCAACGTTCCGCAGGAGGTGGGAGACTATTACAAACCCACTAGAACGAATGAAATGAGTGCCAACCACGGAAAAGTTCAGATTTAAACCCTTGCTGCAGTCTCGTATGGTCTAACCCTGGGAACAAAATGATACTAGAGCATACAGTATATACAAAAAAATCTTTACGTGCCCACATATCGTCATCTTTCTATTACTCTCAACACTCTAATGCTCAAATCATTTATTCCTCTACTTTGAGAATGAAGCTTGCATCCATGCTGCCTGAAAATTTTCTTCCATTTCCTGAATCCTCTTGCTCTTAAGAACAACAACTATTTCTATGAAGATGACGCCTAGACTCCCGATATCAGACTGTGTATTTCGAGATTCATACTGAGCAACCTCAGGTGCGCAGTATTTTGAGTCACTGTGCTCATTATGCCCATGGTGGCACTGCCACTTGCACCTGTAAAGTTGAGAGCTAAGCCAAAGTCAGTGAACTAGACATTCCCACCGTCTATGAGAAAGTTCTGAGGGGTTGGTATCCTTGTGCCGGACTTTCTGCTCATGTGGAAACTCAAATGCCACTGCTAGGCAGCCAAACAAGGTTCGTAACTCGGGGTAATTGGAAATAGTAGTGTGCGTCAAATAATCTCGTAGATCCATCTCAGCGACAGGAGACATTATTACACCAACATATTTGGGGTCTGTATAACTTCCAACATACTCCACGATATGGTGGTGCTTCAGACGCTTCAGAATTACGATTCCCTAATAAAATGCTTTGGATCCTCTTCCCTTCGTCTCCTAATGGCGAAGTTGCGAAGCACTCGTTCTCTCGCGTATTCTTTTCGGCTGATCAACTGAGATCTTTGTTGACTTGCCCAAATCCACCATTAACCAGGACTACTTTGAGCTGAAGGGAAGAGATTCACCTTGGCTGAAGAACTGAAGCGACAGCGCACCCTTTTCTAGGCCCAGCGACTTCGTCGATACAAAGCCACTGCGCCTTGACAATTTAGCGCGCCGTGTCATGAGAGAATGTGGAGAGATGAAATTGAGGGCCCAGGATCTAAGTTGCAAATAAACAAAGCTTTATCAGGATCGCTGAAACAATTACCGGGTGATCGCTGAAAATCTCGATCTCTCAGGTATTAACGCTCTTGATTTCATGTTTGAGGTAGCTGAGACCCATCTTTTCACCTCCACCAGATGTAAGCTAACGTGATAAGCGATGTTGTACTGTAGGAATTAGAAGGCACAGGGATGAAGAGAACGCCATGTCCTTTAGCGCTCGGAGCATGTCGGATAAGAGAAGATTCGACCCCAAGTCACGTGCCCAGCTTGGGTAAGTCTCGTAGTGTGGTAGTACCTCTCCTACACAGGTGTTTGTTCCAACAATTTCAACATTGACTTCAAGAATTTCAAAAACTTCTGGTCTTACGTTGAGTCTGGTGGTCCGCCGAGCCACCTCGGTGGTCCTTATCGTGGGCGCTGGTGTTTTTGATTCTTTTGCTCATGCTGGCTCCAAGTTTACCTGGGTTAATTCGATGATAAGCTGTAATGATTTTGTCTTTTGCTTTGCGCTTTGAGGTCGGTTGTTAGTTGCTGGGTTGCTGCACAGTGTATCCCTTTAACAAAGATAGAGGTGGTTATGATCCGGACGACGTCAAGAGGTCCGTCAAATTCCCATTTCTCTACTATCACGTCGGTACCATCGTCTCGTTCAAGTATTCGTCCACGCAAATTGCGCGATTCAGCTTCGTTCATCAGTTGTTCCCCTGGCAGGCCTTCAGCTTCAACAGGTGAGCGGAGTGACGGATGAAACACTGGGTAGACTACATGGACGGTAGAAATTCCAGTAGACATGCTCGTGGAAAGACCTTAAGAACCTTAAAGGAGTCCGGCAAGCCTGTCATCGCCTTTTCCATTGATCGAGTTGTCGTTCTGTACCATGCAACATCCAGTGATTTTTCAGCAGCAGCAAAACGTACTTCATAGGAGACAATTTGCATAACAACGGCCAACGATGGTATGTCTTTCAAGTATACTACCGTGCCACTGTCCAGCTGATTTCATGTCTTCTGTCCTTTTATCCATGCCTTTCCAAGTCCCTCCTGAGTCGTCCTAGTACAATAACAAATGAGCGGAGAGATCAGTTTCGGTGCAGTACTTTCAGTTGTCTTCAATCCGCCTTTGTCTTTTCCCGGGTCCTGGGCTATGCAGATGCGACCATACTAAGAGCTCTCAGCAAGAATAGTAAAATAAGCTATTGGTCTTCCGGTGCAGCCTGCGATGGCATCAAGCGACTGGTAACAGGCGAGCGGTATGAATAGACTTTAGTAAGAAGGAAGAGGGGTTGGAGAGACAGATGGAATAGAGAAACAAGATGTACCTATCTAGGGGTATCTTCTGTATAGACATATACGCACCTTCTTCTATAATAGATGCCCGTTATAGGGTTGAATAATTTGCAACCTCTAGCGATGTTCAAATCTCTAACAGCCAACCGGTGGAAATGCCAAAATACTTCTAACAGATGACAGACGGCTAACGGACAGGTCCCGGGGAGTAGGGTCTTCTGGGGAGTGTTTGGCTTTCATTTCAGAGCGGTGAATGGCGTTCTAGGAATTACTGACCCGCCGTAGCGCGATCGCTCACCGACCGCAAACTCATCTTGGCACCGCCAAAAAAAAAGTTCCCAACCCCAACAGTTACGAACATCACCACTCTCCAAGCACCAACCCACCAGCAACAGTAACAATGGCCGCAGAAATCCAACCCTTGCAGCCTATAAAGCTGCCCAAAGGTCCCGAAGCCCTAACCAGTGAACAAAAATACTGGCTTTCTTTCACCAGTCAGCTCCTCCTCGACCCATCGCAGCACTCAAGTCCCATAACCTCCATCACCTTCCCGCCACCCCCCTCCTCTCTCCTCACTACCGCACCGCCGCAAGAAACATTCGCTATAACCTCCGGTGCGCGCGTGCAAATATTCTCCTCGCGCACTCGAAAAGTACTGAAAACGATCTCACGATTCAACGTCGACGATATTGCGCACAGCGGCAACATACGCCAGGATGGACGGATATTGATAGCGGGTGGGGACAGCGGCGCGATACAAGCGTTCGATGTGAACAGCCGGGCGATTTTGAAGACGTGGAAGGAGCATAAGCAGCCAGTATGGGTAACGAATTGGCATCCTACAGATCTGACGGGACTGATGAGCTGTTCGGATGACCGCACGGTTCGGCTGTGGGATTTACCGGCGGATAAGAGCACGTTGACATTTAATGGACATCAGGATTATGTGAGGTGTGGTGCTTTTATGCCGAGTCAGAGTGGGTTGTTGGTTAGTGGGTCTTATGATCAGACTGTGCGACTATGGGATTCAAGAGCCGGTGGAAATGCGGTTATGGTGTTTAAGCACTCTGCGGCAGTGGAGACTGTCCTTCCTATGCGATCCGGGACGACCCTGTTAGCAGCCAGCGAAAACACAATTTCCGTTCTCGACGTCGTGGCCGCGAAACCAATTCATCTCCTCCGGAACCACCAGAAGACAGTCACCAGTTTGGCGTTTGCGAACAATGGGGAAAGGCTATTGTCCGGTGCCTTGGACGGCCACGTCAAAGTGTACGAAACCACAGGCTGGAACGTGGTTGCCGGCATGAAATACCCCTCCCCCATCCTCTCCCTAAACGTAATCTCCTCTGGCGCCTCCCGGGAAGACAAGCACATAGCCGTTGGCATGCAGTCGGGCGTGTTATCCATCAAAACGCGGCTCTCTGGGCAGCAAAAAGTGCAAGCGCGAGAGCGGGAAAAGGAGATGAAGGCGTTGCTCGAAGGGAAAATTGAGGAGTACGATAAGACCAAGAAGCGCAAGAGAGGCAAGGGGTGGGAGCGCAGGATTCGTGGGAAGAACTTTACGGCTGAGGATGCGGATATAGTGGTTGAGGGGGGAAGAGGCAGGGTTAATGAGCAGTTGCCGTGGGGGCATGCGTTGAGGTGGGGAGAGTATGCAAAGGCGTTGGATTTAGTTTTGGAGTCAAAGGTACGTACACGCATCCCCTCCATCCCCTCTTCCGTCTAATCTCTCTTCATCCAATCCCGGGAAACACATGCTGACTGGTTTGGTTGGCACAGGACGGCAACCACCGCGAACAACAAATCACAATTCTAACAGCTCTCCGCCACCGCTCCGCGCTCCGCGCTGCGCTTTCCCACCGCGACGAAGTCACGTTGCAGCCCATCTTGCGCTGGCTGATCAAGAACGTGTCGGACTACCGCGTTACGCGGCTGGTCACAGATGTCGCGTTGGTTGTGCTGGATCTGTACGGGCATCAGCTGGGGAAGAGCCCGGATGTAGATATGCTGTTTGAGCATCTAAGGGGGCGAGTTAATGTGAATATGGAGGCGAGTCACGTGGCGTGGAGTGTGATGGGGATGGTGGATATGCTTTTTGCTAGTGCAGAGCCTTAGGTGAGGAGAATAGGTGAGATAGATGCTAGAAGCAGTAAGGTGGCTTGCTTTTGGGGACAATATGCATAGCGCAGGCGTTTTGGGGGTTGGGGGGAAATTGTCTTTGTTTAACATATGCCATAGACACCCACTTGTATAGCTTGGGCAGTACAACCAGATATGCCTTACATGGCCTAGATATGCCTTCCAGAAATAAATAAGTGTAGGCATTCAAAACATGCTGAGCCATGTGTTAAGGGATGACAATAATCAGAGATATGGAGGGGCTATTCCCGCGTCTCAGTTTAATTGGAGACTTACTCTGTCTGTTTCATTACTCGTATTTAATTAGTGCGAAGCCTGAGTATTAGACAAGCTTAATGTATGTCGTCTCCATATCACCTTCACTTTCTCGTAGGGAGGTTTGGTGGCCGAGTTTTTTTCAAAGACAAGGCCTCTCGCCAATCAGGGGAAAATAATGGCACACTGCACAGCGGATATTAAAAACTTAAACACTTACCGGATTATTGCAATATGCCTACAGGGCCTATGAAATCCCAAAGTAATTCTCTTTCTGAGCTGTGGCTGTTGTGGGTGGTTGGACGTATTGAAATTATCATGTCCTACCCAGCATAAAGCGACCCCTAGAGAAGATAAGCTGATTGGCTACTGGATGGCTGCTTCAAAGTAAAGCTTAGCGACAAACCAAGCACTATATACGAAGCTATTCCATATAATTATATGTACACTTGTGAGAGAACATATCACCGAGCTCACAGCCCAGTAGACTATTCGAGCATACGAATTGATCGGTATATTGAATCATACAATATCCTACAAGGCCCTAGTCTATTCTACATCACAGCCCTAAGCCTATCTATCTTACATTTCAATCCACTTGTCTCGTAAATCTACCACAAGCAGTACTGTCTCTGAGATGTGATGGGGCGGTCTGGAAGCGCAACCCACAACTTCCTGTTATCCCTCTTCTTCTTGATCTCCTCGGATATGCGCATACGCGTCTTCTCTTCCTTCAGAAGGACAGAGAAGCCTAAAAACCAGACATTAGCAACCCGCTCCAAAATGAAGGTCAATGGGATACGTACTAGTAGTCCGATGCATCAACATATTAATCTGTCCCTTCGCCCTATACTCCGGTTCCAACGAATACCCTCCCTTCCCCACCCATGCCTGATCAATATAAATCTCCGTCGGATCCGTAACAACCTTTCTCTTGCCCCCCTTCAGCTCAATCTCCTTGCCCTTCCTATCTTCCTCCGGCACCGGCACTCCCATGCCCCTTCCCGCAATCGCCGCATCCCTCGCAATCTCCAAACCCCTAACCACATCCCTCGCAACCTTCTTCTTGCTGAACCGCATCTGCACGAGCGCCTCATCGAGCGTTTTGCCAGCGATCTGCCGCATCAGGAGGGTTAGCTTTTTGACCGAGGTGGAGAGGAAGGGGGATGTGTAGGTGGACTCGCGCTCGGTGCGCATGAGCTGTTGGGGCTTAGTGAGGCGGCCACGGCGGCGAATGCTGCGGATGACGATTTTGCGCTCCCAGCGGTGGCGGGCATGAGGATCCGGGTCGAGTTTCATGCGCATGAGGGAGTGGGTGTGGGCGTCGATTTCCGTCTGTGGGACAGCACCGTGCTGCTGCGGTTCTCCCTCTTTCGTCTCACCGCCTAAGGGCCGCATAGGGACATTTTCAGCTTTGCCGACATTGGGAAGGACGTCACTGAAGATGGAGGAGGGAGAGAGAGTGCCTTGTGGGAGGTCTGGACGCTCGGGTTCTGCCGCGGGGCCGGCGGCGAGTTTGGCGGCTTCGGATTTGAGATATTCTTCGACGACGGGGTTGGAGATTGTGGGAATAGGCTCTTTCTTTTTGCGGCCGAAGAGAGTACGACGTTGGGAGAAGGGAGTGAGGAGGATGGTTGAGGGGGGTTTGGCGATGGAGGACAGAACGCCTGGAGAGGTTTGTCAATTAGAAAACTGTCATCTCAAGGTATCAATTTGGATAGTGAAGGAATATACCTGGCTGGGCCAACTGACGGACGGGTATTCGGACGCTCATTGTGATGTGAGGGTGCTCAGTATCAGCAATGGCACCGTGATGGAGATGGACGTGAGGTCGGCCCAAATTTCTCGAGATGCCCTGAGATTTACCGCAGATTTGCCGGGAACTCTTGTAAGGCGTCGGAAGAGTCTCCGCGCATAGACCATAACATCACGTGACTAAGAGTTGCCGTCGATCAAAGCAGCAAATGATCCCCCGCAGATTGCACAGGGGAAAGACGTGAAAGGCGTCGAGCTTGAGCATTAGACAACCTTTAGAAAGTTGTATTAAACATTTATACACCCATCTCTATATTTGCGAAGCTGTAACTTTTATACCGAGCGGCTTCAAACAATACTTGCACCCCCCAAGACTTGCAATTCTCTTATTTCCGTCATCAGCAGGTTCTGCAGGTATGTGGTGGAGCTAGCAGTTCGATCGAAACTTTGTATCTACAACTTCGAGGCCCCTAACAACGCCTCCTACATAACAACGACAAACCCCCCCGTAATCCCCTCCATCTCTTCGACATCGTGCACTCAACCGTCGCTCCTTACTGCTGTCCGTCGTTGCTTTTCATCCTATGTAGTCGATCGCGCGCTCTACTGTTCCGCTCGCCTCACTCTGCAAATTCATACGTCTGGGTAGTCGCAGACTCGTGCAACTTTGACTATCGTTGCGCCTATTCACACATACCCCCCAAACAATGGATATCAATTCGCTGCTGTCCCCGCAGGAGTCGCCTGCCGACGAGACCCCTCCGCCCTCATTACCGTCGTCGTCCCGCGCCTCGCCGGGAAAACGTTCGCTCCGCCAACCTCTACCAAATCTTCCGTCACGCACTCCCTCTTACACATCCCAACATCACCAGATAACCTCATCGCCGCACTATCATTCAGAGCATTATCAGTCTCATCACTATCATCAACATTCACACTCCCATCCGCATGTCACTACAGGCACGCCGCTGGCGTCACCACGACTCGCGGGCTATCAGAACGGGAGAGCAACGCACACGGCGAGAAGCACTCCACCGGTCGACCCAAGGAACCCTTATAATCCCATCCAGGACGCTCGCGTTACCCCTCCTCAGCCGCCCATCCATCGCTCCTCTTCAACACCTGGAATGGATACCTTGGCTGGTAAGTGGACTGCCCATTGCAGCTTGCAGCCACCACTAACAATCACAGATCTAGCTTCTATGCAACAGCAGCAACAAGCCGCAAGACAAAACGCTGGAGGCTTACGTGACCCGCAGGTTTACCAAGCGCAGCGACCCTCAATAAGGTTTGACTATTCAACACACCCCACCGCACAGCACAACGCTAAGCGTCCGCACTCCAGTCTCCAGAACATACCCCGCAGCATCTCAGGTAGCTCTGCCGACATCACCATGGCTGAGACGCCCCGTCAGCCAAGGGACTTTGTCTCTGCAGCTTTGGATAAAGAAAGCCTCGTCACACTCAAGGAGCTCGATCAGACGCTCATAGAGAATCCGTTTGATTACAACGCCCACACAAGGTTCATCGGTATCCTTCACCGCGGCCTTCAGAATCACATGTATCCGGAAGATGGGTCCACGAGAGATGCCCACACGTACGAATTGGTTTCGGAGCTGCGCGAAGCTTACGCAGCCATGGATAAGATCTATCCCTTGGGTGAAGCCTTGTCCGAGGACTGGCTCAACGATGAGCGGGCTCTGGCGCGCCCGGAAGACCGGTACACGTTTGAGGAAAAGTTTGTCAAGGCTCTCAAGGACGAGCCGAAGAGTGTCCGACTTTGGGTCTTGTACGGCGAGTACATGAGTTACCTGTATGCCTGCGCCAACGATGCAAACCCGCCAGAGCAATGGTCCCCCGCAGACAGAGAAGTCGGCCAGCAAATCTGGACATGGGAAGTCATCCTGAATGTTTGGGAGCGCGGAGCCGAGGCAACCATCCACAATCCTAAAGACAGCCACCGTGTTTGGAATCGCTATGCGCAAATGCTTCTGGAAGATCTGCAGCGGAGCTCTCCGCCTGAAAAAGTCCGGCGAATCTCTACCCTTTTCGAGGAGAGGCTCGCCCTACCACATGAGTCTTGGGATGAGACCTTCCAGATGTTCTCCTCTTTCACCTCGCAATACAATGCTGTTGCGTATGAGGACATCATGGAACTTGTCTCCAAACGGACAGCCAATGCAAAGCATCAGTACCAACTGAGAGCAGACCGCGAATTCGCCATTGACAAGGCCGTCCAATCCCAGGACCGATATGCTGAACATGCTGCATATACAAAGTACCTAAAGTGGGAGACCCGGTTAGCCGGTCCCTTCAGTTTCCACATGGTCAATTCGCTTTTCGAACGTGCTTTGCTTCGCTTCCCCGCGGATGCTTCCATTTGGGAGGATTACGTCGAGTTTTTGGTCAAGAGGAATGACCCATCCGTTTCCCTTCTCGAAGTTCTGGAGCGCGCAACACGCCATTGTCCATGGTCGGGCAGTATCTGGTCTCATCGCATCATGAATCTTGAGGCTGAGAACAAGGACTTCAACGAAATCGAGCGCGTCAAGCACAATGCTACCGAAACCGGACTGCTGGAGCACGGCGGTCTTGAGGAGCTTCTCAAGGTGCAGGTTGCTTGGTGCGGCTACTTACGTCGCAAGGCCCTGGACAATCCCAACTCTTCGGATGATGACGTGGACGTTGCTGAAGTGGGCATCCGGTCCGCCCTGGATGATGTCCGAGCCATTGGCGTGAAGAAGTATGGCGATGCGTATACTGGAGATCCACAATACCGCCTCGAACGGATTCACATCAAGTTCTTCACCCAGAATGGCAATGTCGATGGAGCCAGAGCGATTTGGGAGTCTCTGGTACCCCAACAACAAAATTCCTACGAGTTCTGGTACCGATACTATATTTGGGAAATGATCGTCTGGTCCAACCACGCTGTGCGTGAGCGGCATTCACAGCTCCGACAGCTTCAAACGCCCTCGAATGCAACCAATGTGTTGCGTAAAGGCATGGAGGAGAGGAGGATGAAAACCATGGATTACCCGGAGCAGCTCATTCAGATGTTCGTCAACCATTGCGAGCAGCATGAATCGGTTCTGGCCCTGAGATCTGCGCTCATGGAGGCCCGGAAAGCGACCATTACCGTGCAATACCGAAGGGCGAAGGAGGTGAGCATGGCCAACGAGGCTGCTGCCCAGGGTTACGATCCATCGGCAACCAAGCGCAAGCGGGATGGTGAGCCTGACGTTGATGAGGCCATTACTAAGAAGAGTCGACCAGAGGGTCAAGCAGCTGTGGCAGCATCAGTGGAGCAGCCCGTAAAGGCCGTCAGCGAAGCCCCGTCGGAACAAAAGCGTGACCGCGAGCATACCTCTGTCATCGTCAAGAAACTCCCCTCCGGCACCACGCAGGTCCAGCTCCGGAAGTTCTTCACCGATTGTGGCAATGTTCGAGGCATCCTGCTCAAACCAGAGGGCGACACGGTTACGGCCACTGTGGAGTTTGACTCGACTGATGAGGCCAATTATGCAATGTCCAAACAGGTCAAGGGATTCGAAGGCGCAGACATCGATATTTCTCTAGCAGGGAGTACCCAGCTGTTTGTGGCCAACTATCCACCAACCGCCGACGATGCATATATGCGCAAGCTTTTCGGCCAGTTTGGCGACATTCTCGAGGTCCGATTCCCGTCCCTGAAGTTCAATACCCACCGCCGTTTCTGCTATGTACAGTTCTCCACCGCCGAAGAAGCCATCGCGGCCACAAAGCTGGATGGGACCACTGTAGATGGTTTGAAGCTAACAGCCAAAATATCGAATCCCGGTGCTGCCAAAAAACGGGATGGTGCCACTTCTGAGGGAAGGGAGGTCTACATCTGGCATCTGGACTTCAAAGCCACCCAAGACGATGTCAAGGGCCTGTTCGGGAAATTTGGCACGATTGAGCGGATCAAACTGCCGCAGCAAAACCAATTCAAACGCACTAACAGAGGCTTTGCTTTTGTCGTCTACGAGAACAAGGAGAATGCTGAGGCGGCTGTTGCTGAGATGCACGGCCAAGTGTACAGGGGACTTGAGTTGCATGTCGAGATTGCCGCACAAAAGGCAGAGGGAAAGAAGGAGTTCAAGTCGGAGTTGCGACTGGATACTCAGAACCCCAAGCCGGAGAGTCCAGAAGATGCTGCGGATGGCCACAAAGGATCGTCGGATGCCCTTAAACCGATCCCGTTCTACCAGAGGAGCATCGTCCTTCTCCATATCCCGGATACCGTCAAGGATGCCCGCATCGGCGCTTTAGTGGAACCCTTTGGAGCCAAGAAAGTCGAGATGATGCCAAGGAAATCCAGTGCTATTGTCGAATTCAAGACTGTCGAAGACGCTGGCAGGGCCAGCTTGGCTCTGCAGAGATATGAGATAATGCCAGGACATAGACTCGACGTTGGCAGCAAAGACGATCTGAAGAACATGAGGAACGAGCACTTCGAAGCCAGTGCGCTTATGAAACCTATTCTCAACCGCCCCGTCAAGCGGCCCACTGCCAAACCGGCCGCGTCTAAGAGAGGGGGACTTGGATTCAGGGGGCGTGTTGCTGGGACTGTGGCTGCTTCGAGTTCTGCGGGCCCATCTGGAACGAATGGTGAACCAGGCAAGAAATCGAATGCGGATTTTAGGGCAATGTTCATGGCGCCGAAGGACGAAGCCAAAGACGAAGCCAAAGACGGGAAAACGGACGCAGCTGAGGGCGACAAAATGGAGGAGTAATCAAACAGATTTTGAATCGAGAAGCCACCCTCCCAATGACTTGAAAGCAGCGCTTCTGTTGGTGGATCTATTCATGAGCACGGCGCTCCTACCGGTGGATCTAATCGTGCATGCAGTGTTTCTGTCAGACGGTCTAACTCTGCACGACTCAAATCGTCCGCCTGTGCGAGACAACGCTCTGACTGGTGTGCTGGTGCGGGAGTGAGTATATAGCTCTGGTTCTATGAAAGGAGAGTGGCGTTTATAGATCAGTGTGTTTCATCCTGGGATGGGAAAGCGGTAGGGTCCTGATTTGGATGAATGGGAACCACCATCGCCTTGAAGAAGGTACTCAAAAGGTCAAAAGGAATAATATGGATGTTAATGTGGATGTCTACGTGGAAAGCGTTATGGCGCTGGTAAAACGAAGGCTTCTCAATAGTTTACAAAGGAAGGGAATCTGCTTTTGTAATAATACCTAAGGGATGAAAGGGAGAGTGGCGGTTAATTCAATATACCAATTTCCATGTATTTAAGCTGCTTATCTTGAGTATTCACTCGGTTCCGCTGGCTGTTGAGCAAGATGCAGGTAGGAATTGTTGCGTAGTTCTTTTTGAAATATCCGTGATTTTGTACTTCTGCAAAAACATGGTTTTCGGCGAAGGCGAAGTACAAGTTGAAATTCCACCAAACTCCATGGCATCAATGCCGATATATATGTCTATTCTTCTATGTAACCCTACATCCTTTCTGCCGCGATACTCACCGAGTTCTGCGTCTCCTACCTTGCTGCCTGGGGCATCCAGAACGTCCCTCGGTACATGCACGCCAAGAGTGACATCAACATATTCTCAAAGCTCGCCCCTCGAGCTCTTTAAGCAGCAGAGGAACACTAACTCCAACAATTGATTTTCCCAACACAAATCCGATTCAGTTGCAGTCATCATGTCTTTCGCCCGCCTCATTCCTCGCGCATCTCCCCGCCCGTTTGTCGTTTTCTCCGCCCCCCGAGCTGCCCGCTTCTCAGTCTACGTCCCCCGCTTCAAAGATCTGAATGAAAGAGCCCATGAGATAGAGGCGGAGTATAGGGAACATCAGGATTCGCCCGCGCGGACACAGGGAAATGGTCCGAGCCCTGGAGAGCTTGGGGTAGGAGAGCTCGAAGGTGCAAGCTTTAAAGTCGAGCCGCTGCGGAGGACGGGAGAGGATATGCATACGATGAAGGCGCGGTTATTATGTACATTCCCTCTCCTCCCTATTCGCTTTCAATCACGCTTCTACTTTCCTAATCTCTTCCGCTCTCATCCTATAACAATATGCTAATGAAGAGCAAAGACCAATCCCGCAAACGCGGCACCCTCGAATCTGAGCTCCTCCTCTCCACCTTCGCCGCTGCCAATCTTCCGACCATGACCTCCGCCCAACTGCAACAGTACGACCTCTTCCTCGATGAAAACGACTGGGACATCTACTACTGGGCAACGCAAGAGCCAACGCCGACGTCCGCGGAGTATGCAGAGGGCGCGGGGGCGGGGGCTGCGACGCCGACTGCGCAGGGGAAGGATATGGTGAAGGGGAAGGTGCAGGTGCAGGAGAAGGATGAGTGGAAGAGGGCGCCGGCGAGCGGGGAGTGGGCGCAGACTGTGGGGACGTTTAAGCCGGCTTATAGGCCGGTGCCACAGAGGTGGAAGGATTCGGAGATCTTGAAGATGCTCAGGCAACACGTGAAGGATAAAAGCGCAACCGGGGAGGGGGACGCGAGGGGCGAGGTGGAGGGTGGGGGTTTGGGTATGATGCCGGAGATTAAGCCCGTGGATTGAGTGATAGAAGGTAGGGCAAGTGGTATGGATACTGTTCAGAGGACCTGTAGGAGTATATGTATAAATATTGTCGGGAAAATGGTAGGAATTGCTTGTATACATAGAAGGTGAGTACATATTTATATGGTACTCCTGGATTACCAGTTACGGCTCTGGGAGAGAGACTTGTTAAGCCCAAAGCGTAGAGAATAAAAAGGAAAGCCATTTTTACATTTAAGAAAAATTATTAGATCACCTACGAGAAGATTCGCTCCTTTTCCATGAATTCAAGCCATGCTCACGTAATACGCATAATAATGATGCATCTAAGCCCTACTAAACCTCTCTAAGAAAGCTTGAACCAACCTCCAATCAAGCTCCCAATTTCTACATCCAAACGTCACAACCACCGCCGTTCCTGTATAGAGAGCATCGTCTTATTTGTGTTCAAGGCGCTCATAATTACATTTCTTGAGTTATACCTTTCTTAATTTCCGGTTTCTCAAGTTCTTGCTATTTCCTGCGACTTTTCACCATCCTCTTTTTCCCAAAACCCAACTCCTACTTCTCTCATCCCATACCCCCTTGCCTCATCACGCTTCCATTTCTATTCTTTACCTTTAAGACGGCTGTCAGTGCCCCAATTTCTCTTCCAATCAAATCTCCAACCAATCCAGCCATGTCAATCCCACCACAGCCACCGGTCCCCCCAGACCTGCCCACCGAACTCACAACGCAGTTCATCTCCTCCCAAACCACATTTGCCCACCAAAATTCTTTCGATGACCCAAACTACTACACCAAAAAGCCCTCTACCCTTATCACTACATCCGCAGTCCACAGCTTTACCACCGGCACTGGATCTTCCATCTACCAATCCCTCTCCCCTCTCCTTACCTACACCAACCACGAACTCATCATTGTGACCTGTTTCTGGGCCCACTCGCCCAGCCTCGCGACTCTAAACACTGCTCTTCGGGCCCTATCCACCAAAGCCCTTTCCCGGCCCAACCAGCGAAAAATACGCGTCCGAATTTGCCTTTCGAGCCTCTCTCTATGGCAGAAACTCCTCCACACCCAACACATCGCCGGCCAGACCTATCCACCTCCAACATGGGCCCCCAAACTCGGCCTCCCAACCCCAGAGGAACTCAGTGGCCTTGATCTGCAAGTCAAAAGCATTTTCCTCTGGCCCTTCAGCGTTATGCATCCCAAATTCCTGATTATAGATCGGAAAATGGTGGCGCTACCTAGTGCCAATGTTAGTTGGGAATATTGGTTTGAGGGGTGTGTTACTATGTCTGGGGCTGTGGTGGAGAATTTTGTTCAGTTCTACAGTGAATTTTGGGAGAAGGGGAGTGAATCACGGGGCGTGGTACCGTACAGTGAGAATGAGGGTCTGATGGAAGGGGGGGTAGAAGACATACTCTCTCAGTCCACCGACCATACGCTCAGCTTTAAGAAGTGTAAGGGAATGGAGGATGTGAAGACGTTTTTTCTACCGTCACCACATCACCGGAATCCTGGATTTCAACCTTTCGCCTCCGCATCAAATATGTATGTCCCCGCAACACCTTTGAACACATTTACACTTTCTCTATTCGCCGCAGCGGAGAAAAGTATAAGGATACAGACGCCCAATATCACATCGCCACCCGTACTGAGCGCGCTGTTGAAGGCACTAGAACGGGGGGTAGACGTTAACATCTTCACGAGCGAGAAATTGATGGTGCTGGAACAACTGGGCACATCCGGTACCACAACAAAAAGATGCATGAACATGTTAATAAAAAGGTACAAAGCACTTCGCTCATCCCACGCCCGGACCCAGGGGCGGGATGGCGATGAGGAAGCACAACTCCCCCTCCCCACTACACCCATAGGAAACCTGCAGATATCATTCTTCACCCCTCTCACCCCCACACCCTCCGCAACCTCCCCTCAACAATCCCACCTCAAGATGACAGTTGTAGATGATGAGGTTCTGATCTTGGGGTCCGGAAACTTGGACCGTGCGTCTTGGTACACAAGCCAAGAACTGGGTGTCGCTTTTGTGGATAAGGGAATGTGTAGAGAGATCGTTAGGGCAGTGGATGATGGGAGTGCGGGGATGTTTAGGGGAGTTTTTGGTGGGAGAGAAGGGTTCTGAAGGGTGATGAGGTTACTTATACTGTCTAGCTTACAGTATTTGAAGACGGCCCACGAGCAATTTTTGCCGGCGAGGAGTAGTGTTACAGATACGATGGAGATGAGAATATCTGAAGGCGTTTATCTTCTCGCAGGATTGACGGCGAACCAATATCATCATTGTTTTATCTGAACGTGAGTCTCCCACAAGCTCAGTCATGGATTTGTTCTTATGCCGAGTGGAGGCAGGTATATAGCCCCTGAACACCCAACGATTTCGAATTCCCCCCTGTAGCGGTATTCATCCTCTTCATTCTTGTGCCATTGTATATTAAAATACCAATCTCCGGATCACAGTCTTTTACTAGCGAAGAGACGGGCCCGAGCACTATACAGTCGGTATATATCACATTTCGCTGTTTGGACGGCTAGTGAACGGTGGGAAGCTGTTTATTCGACGTAATAATTAATAATAATAATTCAATTTAACGTGCTACCTGGTTCCCAATCGGGTCTATGAACACGTAATATCAAATGCTTAGAGCAAAGCAAACCCGACTCTAGAGGAATGTCCCTCTAGATTCCAAA
>ML994333.1:0-18601 GCA_010093945.1 Delitschia confertaspora ATCC 74209 | reverse complement strand
TATCCTATAAAACGCTCTATTCCTAAATCAAAAGAAAATAGTCCAGTTTATCTCGAATACATTATCATAGCCGTTTAGCCTTTAAAATATTTTCTCTAGAATTTGTCTAGGGCTAGTGTCGTATATTACTAATTAGCATCCCCATCCGCTTCAACAAGAGTCTCTATTTTCTATATTCTAAGCGTAGAGGAATTCTGCAAAGATCCCGGAAATGGGGAGTAAATATTACCGAAAAGGAGATCGGCCTTTACAAGAAACATTCAAGCTTAGTCATGTTAATGTTTCGCAGGAGTGAGTGTGTTGTGTTGGGCTGTGGATGCTTAAAGCGAGGGAAGTAACGCGCTAAGTTAAGGTATGACCCGGGAAGTGAACGAAGAGTTGTAATCGAGGAATGATAGAATAATTTAATATTATTGGCTGACATATGCGTTTCATACTTCTTTCACGTTGGTCTTTACTGCTTCAGTCAGACCTTTCATGACTTCCGTCGTTCGGGATGGAACACCAATCAATATCAACATGTGGGCCCGTTGCTATTATACCATATAGATTCTAGCTAGTAATAGTATCATTGAATTCTCTAAAAAATCGCCTCGACCAAGAAAACCTGCTGAATAATCCCCATTCTCAACCCCTTATATATACAAACGGTGTTGTTCTATCTTACCTTTCCCCACATCCCACACATCCGCCATCAGACCAAGACTTCAACTCCCCCCCCTTAATGGAATTTAACATTACCTCCCTCCGCTACTCCCCTTTCTCCTCCTATCTGGAACTCCGTTTTATGAGGAACTTCCTGCCGGCCCATGCGGATCTGCGCTACGACTCCACCCATGCAAAACTCCCCCTTCATAGGAAGAGATCCCCTGCTTCCTTCTCCACGCCGTCTCCTCCTTCCTTATTCACTCCGCCCGCACTCTCTCTAGTGACCGCTACGACTCCACGAACGGAGTGCGACTATACCCTCGCAGGTTACCTCTCTCATTCTAGTATGTCCTGTCCCTCAGTTCCACACGGCTTTATTTAAGACGTTCCCTTTCGAACCGGGCTGCCCGCGTCTCTCTTTACTCAAGGTCCCGTGCTGAAAATTCGCTCATTCCACTCGTCCCGATTCAACTTCACCTGGCCTGCCTTTTCACGTCGCTTGTTGACCTCCGTTAGTCGCAGGGGGTAGAGGAGTATCCAGCCAAGCGGGCTCAACGACCCGCGTGTGGTATTCTCCATCTTCTCCATCTAGCATGACATTGGAGGGCTTGTTGCCGAAGAGTTCCTCCTGCGTGTTCCCGTGCTTAAAATCTAGGATTTCAGTAGACGGGTGTAATGCCGTGGCTTCGGTTCCAGACGGGTGATCCAGTTTCAAAAGCTCGACGGCTTCACTCTCTTCCTCGTCAAGGCGTCGGCGCTGTTCATCAATCTCCTGACTTATCTCCCTAGATGCTTTTTTGGCTGCCATTCCATCACTTTCGACAATGCTATGCTGCCCAGGGTTCATCAGGTCTCGCGCCAGACGCGACACGTCGCCAACTAGATATAAGCTCCCTGTTACTACCACGAAGCCGTCTTCTGGAAGTAAGTGTTTGGCTGTATAGAGTGCCCGAAGAGTATCCGTGCCTCTGTCGATGGCTATAATGCTCGGCTCGACGTCCTTTGCAGCCCGGAGTAATTCGGAGGAAGGTTGGGGTTTTACCCAGGGCATACCTTCGACGGGGCCAAACTCGACGGTTACGACACTGTCACCAGGAGCCAGTAAATGAGACAGGAATGTACGGGGGTCTCTTCCTGCAGACATGGCTAGAATCCAGGTTATCGGCTTTGTTTTAAGCCTGTTTCCAAATAGAACGGCTCTTTGTTGTGCTTCCCCGACCTTTCTCATGACTTGGCGATGGAGGTTGTTACTCCACTCACCCCGACGACCTTCATCAAGAAACGAAGAGAGTTCTATCGCAGCGTCCTCATTATGTGCACCATCAAGAATGATACGCTGTTCACCGAAAACCATGTTGATGCTTTTGCGTTCCACACGGCCCGGTACTCTTGAGTCTTCACTGAGCACCTTGACTAGTTTGAGGTCCTGAACCGAATGCTCTCCTATCGTGATTAGAGCATCCATGACGGCGTTGAGTGCAATTGCGGCGTTCTCTTTCTGGAATTGGGCAAGATTGTGTGTCCCTTCCAACCACTCTGTTGTGCTGTACAGCGTCTTTTTAACACGGTCGGCCTCAACGTCGATGCGGGGACCTGCTCCTATACTTTTCGCATATTCATCAATGACATGTAGCACGCGGGGTGAGTTTCTTGGATTGACAATATACCGCACACCCCGTCTTAGGATACCCGCCTTGTGCTTTGCAATTTCCTCGAGGGTAGTTCCGAGATACTGCTGGTGATCCAGACCAATCTTCCCTATAACGGAGATGATTTGATTCTGAAGGACGTTGGTAGCATCCAGCTCGCCACCCATGCCAACCTCGACTATACCAAACTCCACCCGTTCCTCAGTGAAGATTTTGAATGCGGTTGCGGTTAGTATTTCAAACTCTGACGCCTGAATGTTCCTCTTGCGGTTGACGCTAAGAAAATACTGTTCAACCTCGTCGAAGAGCCGTTTCTCAACCGGCTTTTGATCGATGCATATGCAATCCCATCTTGTAATGGTTAGAACCTTAACTTGAACTCACGTGACATGGAAGTTCCCCTACCTATCCATCAAATGTGGAGATGTGAAGAGGCCGGTTTTGATCTGCTTCTGCCGAAGCATGGCCGCCATGTACCCGCAAATCGAGCCTTTTCCATTTGTGCCAGCCACATGAATGGATTTCCATCGCAACGGGACACCTTTGAGGAGTAGGCTTATCCGTTCAAGGCCTGGTTGAATCATGGCCGGGAAGAGATTTCAGCGCAGCATCCGTTCAGGAGTTGATGAAACGCAGCGGTATGAAACACGATATCGCCGGTATTGATTTCAAGTTTCAGAGATGTAAGCGGTGGTGCTAGCAATTCCTAGAGGTGAGGGATGAGGATGATGTATGGGGAGCTCGGTGACTCAAGAGAACTGCTGGATGGCGATGGGAGAACCCGAAGCACACTAACCTGAAGGGGGTGTTATAGGCTTGGCAGTACGCGGGGGCCTTTCTTCCATCTGATGCGGGTGTTTGGCTGCGAACTCTTTGCACAGTGAAGACCCACGAATGCGCACATTAAAGGAGTAAAATAGGGTTCTATTTTGCTTATATAGTCTGTCTATTGTCGCTATCGCATTTTCTCGAAACTGAATAGCTATCGACACCTTTTCTCCAAAATTTATTCCCCCGTTCGTTCTTCTTATAGTTCTCAGCCTTCATTGTGGCTGGGCCACTTTCTCGCTTAACTCTAATTGGTCGCCTCGTCCCTGCCACTACCCTTCCCCTTCTGCCTACGTTCGTCTCCGCTCCGACTCCTTGCAAACCCCAAACTCTCCGTCCTGAGGCATCTCATCATCTTCAGCCTCTTCCATCTCCAAACAAACATCACAGCTCTCTCCGCTTATCCGCATTCCCGAGTCCTTCTCCCATTTTTCTCTTGAACTTGCGTCGTTGGGCCTTCTTTTCCGCGACGCGTCAACATGGGACTTCCGTAAGTTTTTCCGTCTCTCCGACCCTCGTTCCCTCGTTTGCTCTGCGCGGTGCTTTCGCGCTTCAGCCTCGCCACCCAGCTAGCAATAATAGCGCTTTTCACTGACTACTTTGCAACACAGACTTTGGCCTTTATACGATGACGAAGACACGAAAGCTATCACCAAGGTTGACGCGACCACTGCTGCCGCACGGTCTCCCATCCGCCGGCGGGTGCGTGGTTCGCCTGGCATCGGCAGTCGTCGCGTCCGGAGATCTGACGACGCACATGCCACCATCACTCGGACGCTGCAGAGATCTCCGAGGTTGAGCGATACCGATTTCTTGGTTTCTGGTCCCACGGCTGAACACTATCGCATCGTCGACGATGCTGGCCACCGTCATGCCCGACTGCGCTTTCCGCCTCCGCCCGTTCCAGAGTCCAGAAACTTTACTCGAGACGAAGTCCGCGATAGAATCTACAATATGGCTCATGGTCCTAGGACGCAGGCCAGCAGAGATGCAGTCGATGCCATGCGTCGACGAGCGGCTGAGCATCGCGAACACCACCGAGTGGCTGACGAAAACCATGCATGGATGACATCAATCTGGGGACCTCTACCTCCGCTTTCGCCACGGACTTCAACGAACATGTCGAACGTTTTGCGCCGCAATGTTCGTGATCTCCCCGCTTTGACGCCGAATTTTGCACCCGCCGGACTTTCTAGCACTCGCGAGTCGGCCGAGGACGACTCGCAGGAGGAGCGTGGACCTGCTCCCGGACCAGAGTCCCGCAGACTGCGCTATCCAAGGAGTTCCGGTAGGATATTTGGCCAATCGCCTTTGAGTCCGGATATTTTGATCATTGAGGACAGTGAGGAGAATAGCGGTGATGACAATGCTGTTGGATTTCCACCACTCCGTCGCATGGGCCGTCGCGATATCGTAGATGGCCCTCTTCCCTCCAGTTCTCTTCGCGAATCGTGGAGTCCGACGACCACTCTTGATGGTTTAGGCGATCGCGAGCGTAGCTTCAGCCCTGTCGACGACCATTGGGAGACATTGCTCACTACGGTAGCCGAAGACCCAGTTGCCCCCACGGCTGATTCTTCTTTCACCTCGGCAGCTGCGTCCGCCTCGTTTTCGAATTCTCATTCCACTTCCCGGACTGGAAGTGCTTCGAACTCGGCATCATCGTCGCGGACTCATCTGACAGTCCCGTCGCGACGCAATTCTCGCAATGGCCTTTTGACCCGCGCTTGTGAGTCAGACGACGACTCGCCGTCGGATACAGAAGTTGAGAGTCAGGAGCCTAGCAATCTTCGCAGAGCCTCGACCTGGCGTAGGACTCTTCTACTGGCTGATGAACCACCGTCGCGAAACCCCGAGCGCTACTCTCGAAGTGTGAGAGATCGTTCTTCAGATTTTAGCCGCTCTGTTCGAGGTCTCTACTCTCGTCGCCCAGAGTCGCAGCTCCCATCTGCTGAAGACGACCACATCCGTCACCGCGCAGATTCAACAGAACAGGAGATGCAGGCCTTGGATAGAGAGTTGCAACAAGCGCGGGGTGTCCTGGAGAGGCTTTCCAGGCGAGTCGAAAATACAGACGGCCTTTGGGCTTATATTGGATTGACGCAGCCACTTGCCGATCGTTTTGAGCGGATTGAGCAGCAGCGTCGTGAGAGGTGAACAGACATCATCTCCGGCCTTTGACTTTACAAACTATATGACGAAGCTTCCCGCTGGCCAGGTGGCTTTGGAACTTTTACAAATTTAATTCTACTTCTTCGATTTTCTGTTTATTTAAGGACTTGTATGATTTACAGCACTACCTTTCTTCTGTAATGCTTTACTGAGGAGAGATTTTTTTGGTCTTCTACAACTTCTTCATCTTCTTCTTCGCTCTGCGCAACATCACCGATAATATGCTGCATTGGTTGGTCAACTGGGCTTTTCTTAGCCAGCGTCAACAGCTTTTCTTATTTTGTCGACATGTGTTTGCTTGTAACAATTTTACTGGAGGTCTACCCCTGGGCTGTAGTCTCCGGGTGGACGCGACGTGGATACACCTCACGGTTGAGGATTTAATGAGGATATGAGAGCTATGGAGTCTCAAGAGTAAGCAGTCTACGGACTATTCGAGCGACATGATACGAGTGACGGCAAATGGACTCCTAGGCTTTTCAAAGCGATCGGAGTTTGAGGAAGGTGTTCTACTTCCACGGGAGTGCCTTGAGTGCTTCGGAAAGGAATGGCAAAATCTTGCGACGGCACGTATGGCTTGTGCCTTGCTTTAGAAAATTTATGGAGGCGATTTTCATGTGCGATACTTTTCTCATCTTATGTTGCGATTGCGCAGCAAAGCGCGTAAATTGTGTTCAGCAGAAAGGGGCCTCGATGCAAAAAAAAAAGCGGGAGCGTTGATTGGATAAAACCCTGTACCTAAGACTTGCGGATGTTATATAAGCAAGCCGTATTAAGTAATGTTCAAAGCGCACGACTTCTGCACCCTCACAAAACTTGAGTTGATTCGACGTTACCCCAGCGTACCCGCTAGAATCGTGTCGAAACATAAAGCAAGGAATGCCTCACGAAACCTGCCCGATTAGGAAGGTTAAGCAACCGCTGAAGAAGGGGAGTTTTGGGAAGAACCCCTTAAGAAAGGCCACCCCCTGTGTAGGGGTAGAAGAAAGCTTTCATATACAATTCGTACGACTATATTGCCTTAAAACGACTCAATGGGTTCCCCTGGTCGCACACTGATTTCCTATCTAGACTTAGTTCACCCACTTTAGTGAGCAGCAGCTAATTCAGGGGAGCGGCAGTAAGTTTAGGGCCCAGCAGTCAGTCCGGATCAGCAGCAGCAAGCTCACTGAGCAGCAGCCAATTCAGGTAAGCAATGTAGGTGGTCCTTACTTCAAAGCCTGTATCGCCTATATTCCATCTTTAACTTGCGCCCCCCTTCTTTCTCGAATTCCCCTTTCTGTTTTTACAACTGACCAATATGCTTATTTTACGGTGCGTTCTCTGTGTTGGTCTTCTAAAGTGGACGTTGATGTCAAGCTTTCCTCAAGCGTTGGTATCGAGAAGGAAAGAAAGCCACAAGTGTGCGCCCCGTAAAAGCTTATTTCCAAGGACATGCCCTCATAATTCACAGCGCAGGCATATATAAGAGGTAAGTTCGCGCGATTGAGTTTTCCGTTAAGGGGATAATGTTGGTGAATCAAACGGACGTCGTGGAAGTTCAGTTTCAAAGTATTTTTAAAATCGAATCGACTGGAGGCCTGTTCTCTGTAAGCAGGCAACAGTGTAGAATATAGATATAGTTTGTCTTTATATAAACGTAGAGAAACCTGTGGTAGCGGGTTGGAAGAGGGCAGTATGCTTCGTTCTGTCTAATTATAAGTATCCTTTCTATTGATTGATTTCCGAAGAGTGAGAACCACGGGCCAGACGCACGAAGTAACGAGTACAAATTATGTCCTGATATTTAAATGCCTTATATCTTTTCACAATAATTACCTCTCCATCCTACAAAATGGAAGTTCTTCCCATCACCATTTTTGATGTTTCTCTAACCAGTCCAAACCCCTACACCTCCGCCCCCACAAACAAAGACGCCGGCACACTCTATTATTAGCCCACCATTCAACGCTCTTGATCCTGACAAAGACCCCTCACTTCACTTTTATTGTATAATTTCTTTATAAAAAGATTATTACAAAATTTTTTCATCAAAACTAATCAGTCCAGCCCGCGTGGCGCAATGGCTTAGCGCGCAGGACTTCTATCATCAGAATAAACTTACGTTTGTTCTAAAATGTAGATGTTATCCTGAGGTTGTGGGTTCGAGTCCCATCGCGGGTGCTGATTTTTTTTTTCTTTCTCTTTTAGAAACGAAAGAGGGTATATAAATTTTTGTTGGAGTTAGGTGACTTTTTGCTTTGCTGGGAGACATTCAGTATGCGCAACCATCGAAAGGCGGCCTTTGTATAGATGGCTTGTATGTACTTAGCAAAGACCCAGGGCCACTTAGCTTGCCAGGAGTCTCAATGTAAAAGACAATAACGAAACAATATAGACCATAGGAAAGGAAGAAAGGAGCGCAGTATAATAACCGCAGTATACCTTTCATAGCCTATATATAGGGCTTCACGGACTCTCTGGCATCTTATAACTGTCTTCTATTGGCTAAACTAGACCTTGCTCCCTCTTAGGTTTTAGGTTCGTTTAGAATCTCAGGTAAACGAAGAGAAAACGGACGAATTTTAGAGAACTTTAGGAAAATGGAGAAGGGAGTAAGTAGAATACTAGCTAGTTAATTCTTAAATCTAAGAAGAGGAATGTTGAGTAATAGCTAGCAACTTAATCCTAGTAGCCCTAGAGGAAATTAAATAAAACATCCCATATCTTCAGAACAGTGTAACAATAATAGTAGTAGCTAGCTCACTGCGTTACAAAATTAAGAGCTCTATTTAGCAGTAAAGTCTCAGTCTAGTCCAGGCGAGGCGTAGAAGAAAATACTTATCGCGTAGCGAAGCATGCAAATTATGTTCTTCGGAAGGGGATTTCATCGCAAAAGAAAGCAATAACGTTAATTGGATAAAACCCGTGTACGGTACTCTAGGTTCCCAATGGCCTCATTGTATAGAAATCATATAAGCAGCCGTAAGCAGCTAACGTACAGATTCTTCTGCACCCTATGGAAACTTTGGTTAAGCTGACGTTACCCTGGCGCTAAACCAACATTATCTAGGAAGATTGAACAGCGGTAGAGAAGGGATGAAAGAGGGGTTCGAGAGGGAACCCCCTAAGGAGGCCCGGGCTGGGGCTAGCCGGCCATATACTAATTTCCTCTATTTATATATAGCTTAGCTGAGCAGTAGTAGATTTGATGATGAGTAGTACCAACTTATGTTCGCAACAGCAGCCAAACTAGGTGAGTAATAATAGTAAGTTTAGTGAGCTGCAGCCCACTCGTAAGAGCAAAAGCAGCCAGTTTATATTAGCATGGCCCTTATCATCTGTGCTCCATATTATGACTTGCGCCGCTGAGCTGTGCGACCTTTATTCCTGGATTCCAGTTTTGTATTTACGACTCAAGAACATGCTTATAGTATAAAAAGGGGCTTTGAGACAAGTTAGAATAAATCCATATAGAGACCATCAAACTTGAAAGGGCGTCTACTCCCAAGATACAGAAGAATACACATACAAATAGAGAGACAAGTAAGACAAGTGTTAAGTTCCCGGCGATAAATATGTCGTATAATAACCCCCCTTAGTTTCAGGAACATACTTGAACCTAGAAATAGCCGTGCTCTCTATACCGTGGGCTTCAACAAAGGGAAGCTAAGTAACTCCTCACAATCCCTAAAGAGTACTAGGCCGAATGGACGTGTCCCTGAAAATAATTGAGGAGCCAGTAGAGGTGGCCCGAAAAAAAAATTTATACGGATATGTCGAAATAGCGTTTCAATCGAGGGGTTCTTAGCGCCCTGAAAGAGAACACGCTTTAATATCTGGCACCACCAAGTACTCATCAGCGTGGAGTTGGTTGGAATAGAGAATAATGGAGGTCTTGCGTGTAACGCAACCCGTCTGTATGAATAGAAACGCAGAGAAGCATAGAATGCTCAGTTTGACAATTTGGACGGATGCTATGGTTGAACAACACTAACTAACCTAGAGAAAGAAGTTGCCTTCAGATAAGTCTTAAAGCTATGTAATTATTTAAAAAGAATTCGCGTCTCGTAGAACAGGCATGATGTAGAAAAGATAACAAATAAGATCAAGACTAGAAAAGAAAGGAATGAGTGGAACAAAAATACCTAGGTTGAAAAAATAATGGAAAGTATGGGGACGGACATCCATAGGAAGGATAGAGCTAGCAGAAGAACAGCGGCTAAAATCATAAAGTTATCCACAAAGACGATATCACATCAACAAGAACGAAGAGAGGTAGGTGTTCCACCTCTCAGGAATTGAGCCTGCAATCGTAAATATTCTGGGGCCCCGTACGCCACTTCCGCTAATACCAAGGCCGCCCGAAAAGCAAAGGCAGAGAGCATACAAGGGAGGTTGAGGGAGCATACGTAATAAGGTAACTGGAGCTTGTAAAAGCAAAAAGTGGTGGTTGTTAATACGAACGAGGAAAAGTCGCGAGCACGATTAGTATCCAAACAGAAGCCGCAGGATCACTCTACCGCAACACCCTTGCACCTGACACCACATTCACACTTCAAAATTTATGCGTGAGGGCATTTACGTTAACAAAAAGACGAGGTCAATGTGGGGATCGAACCCACGACCTTGGCGTTAACAAGTGATAACTATTAGCACCACGCTCTAACCAGCTGAGCTAATCGACCGACCACGCTGATTGGTGTTGAAATAATCTCACATATCAATTTTTGAAAGGAAATGAAAAAAGTGGGGACAGAACGAAGTGGAGACGTAAAGAGGAATCTCGTATATTGGTGATTAGTGGTTTGAAGAGTAATCAAAGATACTAGTAAAGCGTTTCTGGGGAGTAGGGTTGTGGGATACAGATATGGAGGTGCGGAAGAAGTGGTTAAGTGGTATAAAGATGGGAGATGGGAGACCGAGAGGGGAATGGTTATCCGCCATTGGCGAAATCTGAATGAAGTGGAGAGGTTGTATTCAAGGATTGCTACTATCAAAAGCAGTTGAGCAGGTGGTCATCTGCAATCCAAACGACCGAGAGCATCAAGATATGTTGGTACATAGTTCAATTTGGGATGAGACCAGATATTCTGAGATAAGGTATCATGTATCTATCCCATGAAGTTCAAACAACCAAAAGCAAGAGCTGCCGATCTAACAAAAGCAGAAAGCGGTTGGTGAATTGGGGGTTGACAAGAACATACCATACTAGACTCTGAAGCCTCCCTCCCCACAAGGAAACGCAAAATCCCCTGAATACAGAAAAGTGAACAAGCTCTCATCAATGAAGGGATTGAATGAGCAACCAAGTGTATCTGCGAGACCATAGAGGTTAGCAAAGGCTTCATAGAGAACTTGTTGAAGATAGCGAAAAGAAGTGTGATCAGGGCAAGGAGTGTATTACTCCGCAAAGCTGCTCCGCATGAAAAGAGTACAAGTCTTCTAGGCCTGGTGCCAGCTGGTGTTTCATCATTCGAAAGATGTGAAAGGAAATGTAAAGGCACTTACATAGAACTGGAAAGGGACTTGAGGTGCACCGGAAGGTTCGAAATCCATCGTGCGCGCGGAAGCCGAAGAGGAGTAATGACTGAAACATGGGGTTGGAAGTGATGTACAGTTCCAGGTGGCTGACTGTAGTACCTAACTTGCGGCATCTGGAAGCGCTCGTGGTGTATACCGTCGTATACAGCTAAACAAATTTCCTGGATATCGATTTAAGCGGAAGAAACGAAAGAGACATTACCTACAAAATACAATGAGCATGTCTTGTAACCGGAGAGAGAATTTGTTAGCAGTAGCATCGACGACTTTCTTGGTCGGATCCGCCTACACCTAGAATGTATGGTTAGGTGCGCCAAATGCCCCCGCAACAACAAAAACGAGCAAATCTGGGACTCTCTGGTGACTGGAGCGCGCATAGGGAATTGCGCACTACTATTGTTCTGTATGTCCACGCATTTGGCATCTCCCAAGTCACGCTTCAATGGACAGATGTTTGCACAGTTCGAAGTGTTCCTTTGTAAAGCCTGTCTACCACCGTGATTCGTATTATCATGACGCCCCTAGTGGTTCCCCAGCAGAAGTGGTATATGCCGAGGTAGCGTCACAAAACCATGGTGACGAGTCGTGAACCCAGAATTGAGATATGCATTTGGAATTGACCGCTGACCCGTTTTATGAAACCCCGACAAAGGCAAAATGGTGAAGGAAATGGCGAAGGGAAGTCGTTTAGTCGAAGAGACCGAAGCCCATATCCTCGTCGGACTCTTCCTTCTCTGTTGTGTATTAGTGCCCGTCTTCGAGAATGGAAGATGTGGTCTCGGGAATGACATACCCTCCTCCTTCTCCTCCTTGGTCTCCTCAGCCGCGGCGGCACCGCCAGCGGCAGCAGCACCACCAGCTGCGGGAGCAGCGGCGGCACCTCCACCGGAACCGACGTTCAGGAGGAGCTCCTTGACGTCCTTGCCCTCAAGAGCCTGCCTGTAATCAGCTTCCAAATCCCTCAATTGTATAGCATTCTGCGATGCGCACCTTGGCGAACAGAGTTGTCCATATCGGCTCGACGTCCTGGATCTTTGCGGCCGTGATGAGAGACTGGAGCTTGTCGGCCTGGTACGAATTAGTTCAATGTCGCAAATTCGGGTTTGGCATTTTCCGAATGCGTACAGTGATATCGACACCGTCATCGGCGAGGATGAGGGCCGCGTAGGAAGTGGCAAGCTCGGCGGTAGACATTGCGACTGTGTTGATCGTGGGTTCGTCGAATCGTGATAAGGGGCCGGTCGATGATTGAAGAGAGCAGAGGTTCACGATAGTTTTGGGGCTTGGTGGTTTTGTGGGAGGCCGGTCTATCATCGGCAAAAATTAGGCGAGGCCCCGACGCCGGTGTCTATCACGTGACAATATCCCGCGGCTCTCGCAACCAAACGTCACAGGGTCTACTCCGCTCACTGCCGCTTTCCCAAATGGTGAGCGCACCACTTTGACAGCCTCAGATCTACATCCACCAAATCTTTCAAATACCTCGCATCCACCACCGCAAACACGGACAACTGCGTCTGATTTACAATTCCGCCTCTCGACTTTTTGACCTTCGAACTGTCTTTGTATCGCTACAGCCGGACATGGCCGACTCCCCCGCAGTGCGGGCTCCGCTGGACCCTAAGGAGCAGCCCATCTTGGACAAATTGCTTTCTATTCGAACGAGGCTAGAACTCCTGAGACAGGATCGCTCCACATATGTCAAGTCCTCAGATGTTGTCGACTTATATGATGAAGTTATTGAGCAGGTGGTGGTGCTAGACGGCCTTCGCACATCAAACCGTCATGAACTCAATCGAGGTACTTACCGTACTCGAGAAACGAATCCGTCAAAGGGCATTAGCTAATGAATCTTATTCACGGCCAGTGGATACTGTACTGGATGATTGTTTCCAGCTCATATCGCTTTCCTATCTAACTATAGGGAAGAACCATGAACCACCAGCAGTGTACGTTGTGAGGCATTTTGAGTTTATCCCCATGCTAACTATTCTACAATCAGTTATGCCGCACTGTCGACAATGAAAGTAAGTTCTGTAAATGACCTTTTCTTCTACATATACTGATAACAAGAAGCGTCTGCTAGACCACTTGAAAGAAGCAACCTTCTTCTCCCCGAAGGACTTAGAGTCCATCGGTAGCCGTCTTCAGGAATTCCGAGAGTATTGCCAGCGAGGGCAAGGCAAATATAGCCCTCACCTCTTGAGTTTGCTTGAGGCTCGAATTGAGATTTGCGAAAAGATTTTGGCCGACCTTGAATTAGCGCTTTCGCAACTGACACCTGAACTTGCGCCGCAGTACGACAAGCTAGTATCAATACTCAGATCCCTCTCCGCTTGTAATACGAGGTCGAAAGTGAATTTTCCCTTGCCAACCTTATTGCATGGTCTAACGTATTCAGTTTCCAAATGCCGACGTTGAGGACCTTCTGGAACAACTGAAGGAAGTTTATTCCACCCTTCAACCCTATGGCATCGTTGCATTTGAAAGCACAGGCACAAAGGAGGAGAAGCTTGCTGAGATGGCAGCGAAATTGCGCCTGGCAGTGGAACATCCAGAGCCTGCACCTGAAGCGAAGAAGTTGATAGAAACATTACTACAACGATGCTTTTTATGGGTTGCTACCATAAAACAAAAGTGAGACAGCCCAAACACCTAATCATTTTGTTTTACTAATACATGCTCACAGACAAGGCAAAATCGCTGAAGGGTTCAGGGAGACTTATGACAAACTCCTCGAAATCAGAAATAAGCTTGAGAAATTAGCTCTGACGCACAGCTGGTCACTGCGAGAGACCGATTTGTATAGCTACCAACGACAGCTCGACCGGATCGATGAGTCTCGTGTGGACGGCAACTTCTTGGATTCCCTAGGCAGGCCGGCGGATATCTATGAGCAGAGGACCCTTCTATACTTGCTACGGAAGAGCTACGCCACTATATACCACCTTATAGTATCTTCTGAGCCGGTCTCGGAAGCACTTTTGCCAATCTACAACCAGCTCACTACACTTAGGAAATGTTTGCTTGAGGTCAAGAAGTCGGGTGGTGTCTCCTCGCCTCGAGAGTTATATCCATACAGCATGAAGGTTCGTGGTTCTTGGTAATGGGATGACCAAGCTAACATAACCGCAGCTCAACTCGATTGACAACATGAGAGTAGATGGAAAGTTTATGATCGACAAAGACATACCAGACGGCCAAGGCAGTGTGATTCAGTTACTTGAAGAGTGTTTCGAGCTTGCCTATGAGCTTCGGACAGAGGCGGAAGACGAGAGCTGAAACTGCCAACTTGTAGATGAAACCCGGCGTTCAGAATCCTTTTTTTCTCGCTTTTATGCTCTCCGACTCTGATTGTGCTTGCCTGTAGCAGTATGGCTCACAACGACGGTCGAGCCAACACGCTGCTGTTTCTTCTTTTCAACTTTGTCATTTGGGGACTGGCTTACTGAAGCGATATCCTAAGTTTACGATGTGAACACTGCATTTGCTGTAACATATTTTTTCTACTATCGATCAGTCCAGCTGTATCTGATTGAGCTGGTCTATCCCATCCCCTTCTGAAGGAACATCCGTATTGTCCGTGTCTTTGAACGTCAAACGATCCCCATACGAAATACCTGGCAAGATTTGAATGAGCCTGATGCCACAATGCGTACGGTCGATTTCTAGATACTCACACAGCTCTTCGCCTGCTTCTATATCTTGGAGGCTGTAATAGGTAACGAGTTGACGCTCCGTATCTCGCACCCATCCTACATTCTGATATCGAGCATGGTTGAACATTGAGCCCAAACCAAAGATCACAGCCTGTGCGACATGGGGATTGCCAAACTCGTCTTTGATCGGCCAGTTACTACAATTGATTTAGAATTCTTGGACGACTTATGGCCTCCACAGCTTTCTAATTTGTACTCAGTACTCACTAAGTGTAGTGATATAATGATGTCTTTTTGATATGGTTTTCATTCTCCTCGATCCCCAAGACGAGAACAGGGCATATATCTAGTATTGTTCTCGCAGGTATGGATTTTGAGGCGAATACTCCGCGACCTGAAAAATGTAAGAATAAACGAAATAGAATGTAGGGTGACGGAGCAAAACCTTTGGGAGTATCGGTAATAATTACTAAATCTGCGCAGCGCCGAAGCGGAATTTGTGGCTCACTATGATCATAATCGGGTCCATTTAATGATGTTAAGAACCCCATTTTTCTAAAGAGAATATGGGTTCGAGGAGAATGAGAGATGTTGATTTTGCTTGAAGGGGCAAGACAGTTTTAGGATTTTGATAGACGCACAGACCAGCCCCTCAATAGACAGCTTGCTTCTTCGGCTCTTGAGCTGGGAGTTAGTAAAGAGCGATGAAGTCTTCGACAGCCATTCTACATGACTATATACACAGATTGAACTGGTCCTGGTAGTTTGGGCGCATTTAACTTCTGCAACTTCTACTGCGAGATATCAAGTCTCCGCCCTACAGCTCAACCTAATGGTAGATTAGTGAGGTTTTGCCTCGAAGTGGTGGGGAGCTCCAACCCCAACCATCAGCGATCCTTATACTCCAAGTCTAATTGAGGCCCCCCCGATACGCACTTAACATGGCACATCAGCGAACACCATCTATGGGTGACCCTCTTAAAAGCCCGCACTCTGTAAGCCTGAAGGTACTGCGGTGAGTTCGAACCACCCAATAATCACACTCATCTGCTAATCACCACCTCTCAGGCTCTCCCGTCCATCTCTGGCACACCAATATCCCCTTCCCTCCTCTGAACCCCTCGGAATATCCCCGAAAGCATCGCTTGCATACCCTTCTGAAAAGACCAATGATCTGTTCATCCTCAGCCCTGTCCTTAACCTTCCCGAAGCCTTCGGCAGCGCATACATCGGGGAGACCTTTTCATGTACTCTTTGCGCCAACAATGAGCTCTTACCGTCGGACAATACACGCATCATTAGCGGTGTAAGAATAGCAGCGGATATGCAGACGCCGTCTACATCTAGTGGCTTTCCCCTAGACCTCGCCAGACCTATGCACACCGGGGATGAGGATCAAGAGCAAGAAGAACAAGAACAAGCCTCCCCCGGCCCAGGAGAATCATTGCAAAATATTCTAAGATTCGAGTTGAAAGAGGAGGGGAATCACGTCCTAGCCGTGACGGTCACCTATACGGAGACTACGTTGGCCGGGGAAGGGAAGGCGGCGAGTGGAAGGGTAAGGACATTTAGAAAGCTGTATCAGTTTGTGGCACAGCAGCTTCTGAGTGTTCGGACGAAAATTGGAGGGGTCAGGGGAAGGGGTGGGAGGGAGAAGTTCGTATTGGAGGCGCAATTGGAGAATATGGGGGAAGCGGGGGTGTGTCTTGAGGTATGTTTAGTACTTTTTTTCTTTTTTGCCACCTTGCGTTTTTATGATGGGAGAGCTATGGCCTTCACCCCTTTTTAATATATTATCTTCGTCAAAGGATTTCCGATCCACCTTTTAATCTGACTTACTTTTCATTTCTTTAAGCTCTATAATTCATTGTAGACATTGGGTTTACTGATTAGTTGGGGCTGCGCTGGCTCATTTGGAGGAAGACTTCCAGAGAAGAAGGGATGCCTGTTTTCGAGCTGGAAAAGGGTTTTGAACGCGCGCTCGAGGGACCTATATACTGACATACAAAAATAGACAGTTGGCGTTACCCCGAAACCGCCGTTCAAGGCAACATCATTAAATTGGGACCAGCAGACCCTAGGGTTGGGGTCGATAAATTCGCCCATATTGAACCCTCGAGATGTCATCCAGATTGCCTTCCTCCTAGAACAACAAGTTGAAAGCGAAGCGCCGACTGATCCTCTAGGCAAGATAACTTCTAGTGACAGTAAAAAGATTCTAGGCCAACTTGTTATTCAATGGCGAACTGCACTTGGAGATCGCGGCTCTTTGAGTACAGGGTGGCTGACTAGCCGCAGATGAGGCCGAGACTGGGTCAAGTGTGACAAAGGACTCTTCCACTAGGGAGATCATCCGCTTGCAGAACTATCCTATGCTTATCAATAGCTTTCCTTCTGATCATACCATTTCCTAGAGATTGACACATTTCGATCCCATCTATCCACAATAATCAACGGATCAAAGGACCTGATTCCGACCTGGACCGCGGTTCGACTTAACAGACGCTCATGCATGATGTTTTTCGGCGCACTGAGGCGGCTCACGGTTTGCGGGTGTGGTTGTGAGGTTGACTGTTTAAGGTTTGCGGAAGATTAAATGCACTTAATCTGGCTTATTACGCAATTTTATCTTGCAGGTTTGCGAACATGCTGCAAGTCAGCCGGTTGAAACCAAGGGTATCCTGAATCCCTAGGGGCAATGGTGAAAATGGACGAAAGGCTGCCACAATCGGACTGTCTCGAAGCTGGATGATAGGTGTAAAGAATAAGGAGGCCTGGAGGATATGAAGATGTTCAAGCAGCACCCAAGATGTTTCACAATCGTTGGACTTTTAAACGTCCAGCGCTTGTTGGGCGTCTTCTTAAGGCGGCCTGCAGGGCTCTAATGCAAGTGTAGAGTACGAAGCCGCAGGGGTGGGAGTGTTTCACCCCACGTCCACTCAATGTGGAAGAGGAAACGAATGAACCACATCCGAAACATGACTTCGTTGCAAGCGCACGTACAAAATAGGCGAGGCGGATGTGATGTTGCTAGGATGCATCTACAGCACATCGCCATACAAGGTGAAACGCGGCAATGGAGATTTCAAATATTAGGACCGACTTCTGATGCCTCGATGCGTATCCTTCACCGAACATTCAGCTCACTCTTTTTCGTTCTGCTTTTCAGCATGATCAATAAAGGGAAGAAGACTCGAGGTTGCTGCGGCAAAGTGCATGCGAATTACAGGGAATTTTCCTATCGGGGAGAGATGTTGCGGTGCAGGAACCCATACGACAGCGTGTCCAAGGGTGCAAGGTTATCGTGACAACTGACAGCTCGTCAAAACTGGCGTGGACGTTGCAGAACGGGTACCAGCAACGTATCACAAGATAGAAAATCTTTCAATTGACCCAGTTGCCCCCCTATTTCTGCCCTGTTTACGTGCGAAGATTTGAAACCAAGTGCGCCACTCGGCTATATGTATAGAGAAAGAGAGCTCTGGTTAATTAAGCTGCGGGTGCCCTTGGGATTGATAAATAGGTGTGGCAGCCATCATATGGGCAACAGATTGAGCTTCATGTTGGAGAAAGAGGGGGGGGTGTGACTTTCCCGCATCCAATTGGTTCGCTCGGTGCAGCGGTTCCCCTGAGATGCGATGCGTGTTGTCTGCCAGGGGTACTGAATTGGGTTTAGTTTATACTGAGACGGGCTGGGAGATGTCCCATCTGGGGGAAAGTGCGATGGTCGGCGGGTTGCGAAAAGGGTCCAGTGAGCTAAAACGCGGCATGCGCACCTTTTGCTGCTGAAAATCGGTGATCATGGCGTGTTCTCCCCCCTCCATAATTCCCCAGAGAACCCTATCTTCTGTGGGTTTTGTATTCGGCTGCAGTCATCAATTGTTCGTCACAAATTTCTTCAAACTTTGTGCCATAAAAATATACGAGTCGGATCTAGCGGAGCATAAGTTTGTTGTAATTCTATTGGCAATTCCCGAACGTCTACGGTGTTGTCCCTGAAACTATACTATTTCCGCCTGGTGTTGCTGCTGCTTGCTCGCTTGTGGCAGTGTTAAGTGAAAAAGTCCGCCGATGCAAGCCAGTCAAGCCAGCCCTAGACCACCCCCCCCCCCCCCCCCCCCC
>ML994332.1:0-18743 GCA_010093945.1 Delitschia confertaspora ATCC 74209 | reverse complement strand
ATCGATTCCTCAGCGAATGCCCTATGGGTCTTCCATCACGACCCCTATCCCTTAAGATACCCTGAAACCACAACTGCTACCCTGAACCATGAGACGCCATGAGAACGGAAAGTTCTATGCAACCCTGGATAAAACAAGAACTACTATACCGAACAATCCACCCATAATCAGAACTCTTTCTCTCCCCACGAGAATTTGATCCCCTCAAGTTTCTTTTCCTGATGGACCTTCTCGGCCTCCGCCTTCAACTTTTTCCCCTCTTTATTCTTCAGGCTGTAGTAGAAGATATCTCCGAACGTCCCAATGTACACTGAATTCACCTCCGGTTTCTTGAGAACTAGAGCCCGTCCCTTGCATGTCTGAGCGAACTCGGTGAATCTGGACTTGAAGGCAGCGTCCATCTCCTTCTTAGTAACCAAAGCAGGGAAAAGGGCCTTCCATGCAAATTGGATTGACCGGTCTTCGAGATTGACGGAGAGAACAGTCCTGACGGTGCTGTGGAGGACGGACTTGTGAATGGTGATTGGCCCATCCTTGTCAATCCGCTTGACTTCAGCACCTGCTACTCTCTGCAAGGGAGCGAAGTTGACAGTAACCCCCTCCAATCGCACTTTCTCGTTCCGGTTGTTGACAAACTCTTCAAACACAGCCCAGAAATCCCAAATCTTCTCCCTCCTCCCGCCGGAGGTGCGGCGGTACTGGGGTATCGGATTGATATCTGTGAAAGTGACAACGTTGTTGTCCTCACAGGAAACAGAGGAGAATTCGAGGGTCATGACCGACATATTGGGCGAGTACCAGGGCGCAGTGACGGCGGAGAAGAAAACGAGGAGCTGGGACTTGGCCACGAGCTTACGGAGGATGTCCTCGGCGACGGCGCGGAGAGAGTCGCTGGCGGGTTTCAGGAAGATGACGCGGTAGACTTCGTTGGGGTCGACGTTCTTGAGTAGTTTGCGTTGGGCGTATTCGGGAAGGGAGTTCAGGACAAAGGGGTCGAAAGGGCTGATGGGGACCAAGGCGCTGTCGGTGCGGTTATGGCCGGACTCTTTCTCGCCCTTCTCTATGCCGGCCAATATCTGGTCCTCTTTTGGCTTTCGTTCCGCATTCAGACCGCCGTTGATGGGAGGGCAGCGACGTGGTGGAGTGGCAATGTGGACTGGATCCCCCACATAGTCCATAGAGGGCGCTTTTCCCGGAATGTCAACTGGCTTGGAGGGCGTCGGCGAGGTATCAGAAGAAAGGTCGGAATTGCGTGAGGATTCTGGGCGTTTTCTTGGCGAAGTGCGTGGAGAAGAGCGTGTCAAGGATCTGATAATCTCGAAAGTGTGCATTGTAATAGTGTTGAATATAGGAATCAAGTTGTTGTCGACTCTGTGAGGAAGAAGTTGAAGAGCTGGAATAGTTTTAGACCGAGGAGAGCAAGGGTTTTATTTGTGCACAGGCGGTGTCGCTTAGCTCAGCACAGTGAATTCGACTGGGCGAAGGGTCAAGAATGCCGACAGGTAACGATTCGCCCGACGGAGTTTTGTGAAGGTCAAGCTGGAGGGGCACTGTGTGGGGCGACGTTAGAGAGCAGCATCAAATTTAGAGGGAGAGAAGGAGAGGTTTTGTGTGTGCGCCCCGGTGTGGCTAACCTCGGCGTAGTGAATATAACCTGAGCGTAAATACTGAGGCGTGAATCTTAATTTTGTCGCACAATCTCAATCCGTCCGCAAGACATTTTGACGAAGGCATTGTAACTCGAGTGTAACGCGTTGAGGTTGTCTCAGCACCGGAATTGGCCTGATGGAGGTTGTACGGGCCGTTTTGACGTCGGTCATAGGAGAAACAAAAGAAGCACGAAGTGATTTGGAGAGCGATGGAAGGTCTTCGCGTTCGTACCTCCTAGTGTCGCTGAACTAAGCAAAGTGAATATGCTCGAGCGTCTGATTGGTCACGTAACCGATCGCCACCAAGTAGAAGTTGCAGACATGCGGAGTGATCTGAATGGGGGCGAGTTGGGGGGAAGAGGAAATTCGAGAACGAGGCCGTCTGTTTTGGCTAGCGCGGTAGGAGGAGGAGGAGGAGGAGGAGGAGGAGGAGGAGGTGATTACAAGTCCAGCGTGCTTCGTAAAGGCCATCAATGGTATGATGTCCCACTCCAGGGGGAGGAGGGCGTGAAGAGGTAGGTTGAACTCTACACCGGGATCAAGCCAGGATGAGAGCCAATGTAGGCTAGTAGGCAAGCTGTAGCAGTGACGCAGTAGGAGAAAATTCATGGTTTCTGCACAATGAACAGGCCTTGGCGGCATTTAACTCTGCGAATGCTTTCCTTACTGCGAATTCTCAATTCTCGTTCACTCTTATTCGTCATATAGGAATGACGAGAATGTACATTCACAGTGGTTGATATATCCCGGGGTGCAGCATTATCTTGAATCATCCTGGGGTGTGGAATTCGTTCTGTTCACAATGTCTACTATGCGGTGAGAGGTTCAGCAACATAACCACAGAACAAGTCTTCCATATGGATGATTCACAAATGGCCGTCTGTCAGATACCGGCCATGGTCTGAACAGTACGATATTGGAAGCGGAAATCTCTGGACCTGGTAAGCCGAGGACTAGTACATTAACTGACTAAATCTTTACCTTGTCCACACCCATAGTGCATATCACCACAATTAAATCCACCTGGTCAGTCACTCAACAGTAGAACATACTTGGGCAATTACTTGAAGATGCGCGATGGCTACGCCGTCGGCAGATACCCCTCCCTTCAGTCTTTGCATTCAATTTCAACGGAATCTCTCACATCGTGCACGGTCTTCTTCAGAATCGTCCTTCTTACCGTTCAGGACCTACGGTGAGGTCAAAAACTGTCGTTTAGTTCCATTGCTATAGACAGTACAAAGGGAAGAAATGATGGCGAAGGAGAAGAGGAATCACGTTTTCTATAGCGGTGAGGAAAGAAGTATAGTAAGTCCCGGTCACACGAATCACATGTCCATAAGATAAAGATAACTAACTAGAGAGGTCATGGCTGATCGCGGTAAGAATGTACAAGGAAAGTATGCAGCTCATATATAGGGATTTAATAAAGACGGATAGAAGACAACAGTGACAGCTGGGCAAAACTTCCGGTCTTCTAGTGACTTTGAGAGCATTAGCGAGTTTATAGAGCCAGGTATATCTATCATTCTCTTCCCCTCGAAGGTCATTCCTCTATATTTAAGGCTACTAGAAATGCTACCCTAATAAACGTACCGGAAGTTTGGATTCTCTCGGTCTGTGAGATCCCCAAACGCCGTCTCATCGATGTCAAGCTGCGCTTGACCCCCTTCTCTCATTCGATCCCTCCGCTTGTTCTCACGGCTCAGAATGAGAGCAAAAGCAATCACTAGAACAACCTCTGCCAGGTGGCAAAAAATCATACTCCACATGCCCAATGGATACGTCGGTGACTGCTCGGCTTTGAAAAAGAAAGGTCCTGCAATGTTTCCAGCGCAGTAGCCGAGGAACAGGAAAGCGTTGGTGACGACCTTCTTCGTATGGCCGGCGGTGTTTCCAATTGCCAGACTGAGGACCAGGACGAAGGCGGCATTATAAGGGCCGGTGAGATAGTAGCACCATAATCTCACTACGTGCTGATCAAGGGGGACATACCGCAGCCCAAAAGCTCCAGCAATGTTGGGCGTCAGATAGAAGAGGATGAACCAGCATCGGGTGTTTCTCTTGAGCCTATTGCAAAAGTAATCGTTTAAATAAACGCAGCTGAGAATGAAGAGCGCGATGAGAACTCCGTACGGGACTTGCATGAGGGTTGTGGCCAGTGTACTGAACCCAAATCCCTTGATAATTATTGTACCGAAGTTTGAGATTCCGCCGTTTGGCGAGTTGTGCACTGTAGCAATAAGGAAAAAGAGCCATGTCTTGAGATCCTTGATAGCTTCTATGACTTGATACATTTTCAGGTGTTTATTTTCGATACCAGTCTGGTTTTCCCGTAGTCTCTCAACAGCAATGCGACGTTCTCTTTTGTTCAGCATTGGAGCTGTGACTGGCGAATCCGGAAGAAAGAGAAATAGGATAATTCCCCAGGCACTGCAAAGACAGCCGATGATGATGAACTCGTATTTCCACGAAGGGAGGGATCCACGGATATGACCAATTGCATAGCCAAGCAGCCCACCGAGGGCGATTCCGAAGCCGTTCGCAGTATACCAGAGACCGATACGGACCGGTTGCTCGCGTCGCGTGTACCACATGCAGGTGATTAGCATGAAAGAGGGATCTGAGCATGCTTCTGCAGCTCCAGAGAGCGCGCGGAGAACGGCCAGTGTTGCAAAGTTCGTCGCTCCGGCCTGAGCGATTAGCAGGATGCCCCAAAGGAAGATGTTGAATCCCAGGTACTTTCCAATTGGGAGTTTCTGCAGGAGAAAATTCGTCGGGAAGGCCCAAACGAGGAACCCAAAGTAGAACATGGATGAAAGCCATGAATAGTCGGTTCCTTTAAGATGCAGATCTTCTCGGATTCCAAAGATCGCTGCGTATGACAACGTGGTCTTATCAATATAGAAGAAAGCATAACAGACGGCGAGGTACGGGATGATGATGAAGTCGATCTTTCGAATAAGCCGCTTCTCTTCAGCCGGATCATGTGGTTCGTATGCCTCCCGGGAGGTCTGGAAGACGGCTATCGCTGTATCGCCGTCCTGCCGTGAAACTTTCCATTTGCTTGGTGGAAGAGAAGAGACTTTAAGGTGGTTGGCGCTCTGCTCCTTGTCTTTATTATCAGGGGACGATTGCAGCCGGGTCTGCTGTATGTCTTCTACTCCGTTTGCCCGTTGAAAGAGACGCATCTTTACATTGGAAAAAAGAGAAAGCGGACCTGAGATGGGAATGGAATGTTACTTATACATCTTCCAGATCTTAGTTCCTCTACAGCATATCCCCACCCCTTTTCCCCGCATTCTCCACATTATCCCCGTGTCTTTATATCCCCACATCCGGGAATACAGCATCGGTGCAGCATTGTCGCGATACAACCTCACCTTGCAGTTGGAGGTGCAGATCCTTGTCTAGCTGCTGACTGAAACCTGGATAGCGGGTGCTGGAGAGTTTGCGACTCGCTCATCACATATCGGTAATCTTCTGGCCGGCAAATAATGTCCGAACGCATCCTGGGAATGCTGATGGGAATAGCTGGGAAAGATGTGATCGTTGGTTGAGATATTGAAAGAAAGTTGGGATTTTATGGACATACGGCTTCCGTTACTGTATCGAGATTAGTGAAAGACCGATGGCAGGAATGGTTAGGTTGACATTACACTTACTCTCCAGTCTGCAGCTACACTTACATCCACATTCTCCTATAACATCACAAATTTCTGAGGGAACCTCTGGGGAAACCCTATTTATACTCATCCTCTCAGCAATAAAACTACGTAGCAGCTCTCTCGGTTTTGCACAAGTACTTACCCGCTTTGTAGCCATTTCCGTGAATAGATAACAGGCCGTACTATTAAGAAGCCATGAAGGAACTCTTAAAAGTGCAGAAAGGTGATTAAACCCAATCATGCATGATGAACTTCACGCTCTTTCTTAGGGCCACCTGCATAGTCACCAGACAGCAAACTCTCGGGCAGCTGGCCATACTGTCATCAAAACTCTACAATGAGCATCAAAGGCTTTGTGCGCAGTTACCTCCTTATATTGGGCGTGAACGTCGTCAGAACCATTCTACAGTCGTGCTAAGCATGTATGGTATGAGCTTCGTCCAAATCAGCACGAATACTGTTAACCGGCCTTGAATGGGGATCCGGAGGAAAGTGATAGTGCTCATGTGAAGATGTTGAGCGAAGAATGGAGCTAAACAGAAAATGAATATTCATGACTGTGTGTAGCTGTTTTCTCTTAGAGCCTCTTCATTTGATCAACAACTATCTCATCAAGCTTTCTTACTGTTTTAGCGTCGGAGGAATTCCTTTTCTTTAGAGTACTAAAATATTATAAATCCTTTTCCTCCGTGTATATTCGTTATTGACGACATCGCTTTATTTGAGCAACTGGACCATTCTCTTTCAGACCTAGAATACTTCTATAGCAGTGAAAGCGTCGACTCGCTCGAGTCTATTGCATGGTCCTGGTAGAATCTCAGGGTGGAAATAAGAACGGAGCAGGTGTTAATTCATTTATTCAGCTCTGTGAAATGAGAGCATTTATATGGAAGTTCATTATGCCATTTGCTGCTTCGTGAACAATCAATCTCGTTCCCTCGAAGGATACTAGCCAGGCCAAGAAATCAAAAAGCACATATTGCAGCTCTTCACGATGTTTACCAACTTTACACCATTCTTCAGAGACTCTGGTGGCATTGCGCCCATAATACATAGAGCCAGACGCCAACCTGAAAACGCAAATAGCCATCCCAGGGGTATCAAAGCGTCAAAGGACATTTCCTAACCCAACCTTAACTCCAAAGGAGAAATACCTACATCAACACATGGCTTCGTTATTCAAACTCCAAACTCCCTCTCACCACCCCGGTCCGACCCTTCATCTGGCTTGCGGGCTGAGTCAAAGACAAGTCTCACACCCCGCTCCACTCCCCTCCCATCCCTCCGTCCGGCTGTCCTGGAGGCCTCTGCTGCCGCTGTGCCTGCTGTACCTGTTGTGCCTGCTGAGCTTGTTGCTGCCTCATCATTAATATTTGCATCTGCTGGGGATTCATAGCCATATTTGGCATCCCCATATTACCCATATTCATGTTCGCCAGATTGCTCATATTCATGCCCGAATTGCCCTGCATATTGTTCATCATGTTCACATTGTTCATGCCCATGCCCTGCATCTGGCCTTGCATCCCCTGCTGTTGCATACGTTGCATCATTTGTTGCTGCTGAGCTGCGTGGGCACGCGCGCGCTGCTGCATCATTATCTGCTGCATTTGGAGAGGGTTTGCTGTGCCCGCCATGTTCATAGCCTGCATCTGTTGCGGATTCATGCCGTTGGGAATCTGACCGCCAGCTTGCTGGGCCTCCTTTTGCTCTTGTTGCATGATCATCGCCTTCATTTGCTGTAGTTGGTGTTGAAATTGTGGAGGAATCGCCTGCCCAAACTGAACCTGGATCTGCTGAAGCTTTTGCGAATACTGCGCTTTAAGATTAGCGGCGCTGAGAGCATTCATCTGGCCCATGTTTAGTCCAGGTTGGCCCATAGCTGCGCGCATCTGGGCGGCATTATGGGGCGACATATTGGCCATCCCAAGCTGGTTGTTTTGTTGTTGTTGTTGTTGTTGTTGTTGTTGTTGTTGTTGTTGTTGTTGTTGTTGTTGTTGTTGTTGTTGTTGCTGCTGCTGCTGTTGTTGTTGTTGTTGCTGCTGTTGTTGCTGCTGTTGTTGTGATAACCGCAACCGTTGCAGCATCTGACCTGCTAGTTGATTGTGATAGATCTGCGGATCCATGCCTTGCGGAATTCCATTTGCCTTTATGTGTTGCTGGGCCTGCTGGATGGCCATTTGTTGCAACCGCTCTTGAGCCACCTGCCCGTTAGGGGAGTTCTGCAGGCCCTGTGCCCTCATATTAGACAATGCTCGCTGGCGTTGATACATAGCCATCTGGTCTGATGTGATGTTTCCAAGCTGTGGCGTTTGCATCATAATGGGCGTTCCTCCTTGGACAGGTACGGTCGGACTACCTTGCATCCTAGGTTGCGGAGTCATGTTCCGAGCCGGCATCGTAGCATTCATCATGGGTGTCCCCTGCACCTGGGGAGTGCCATTCCGGCTTGAAGCATTCTGCTGTTGGCTTCCACTGCGGGCCATCGGATGATGAGACACGGAAGAGGGAGGTCGTGCTGGACTCCCGGCACCATGGCTTGATGCTGTCGCAACCATGGGGACACCACCCATCGCATGGGAAGCATGTGCGGAAACAAGTGGCGATGAAACCATGGGAGTCTGCTGTCTGGCAATGGGAGATTGCTGTGGCTGAGGCTGCGGGGTTGCGGCAGCGATTGCCTGTGCTTGGGAAGCCTGTCGCAGAGCTTCTTGTTGCTGCTCTAGTTGCTGTCTCTGCTGGGCCTGGATTAGCTGTTCTTGTCTTTGCGCCAGTATGGCTCTCTGTTGTTCTGCTCTAGCCACCTCTTGTTCTCTCCGCTTCTGAGCATCAGCTTCTTGCTGAGCTTGCCGCTTGGCATGGGCCTGCCGTAGTTCTTCTTCTTTCTTCCGCCGCTCGTTCTCTTCATGATGAAGCTTGATGTTCTCTAGCGTCTTGAACCGAGAGAATGTCTGGAAGGTCGCAGATCCGCCGCCGCGAATAGGGGCGGCCTCGTCTCCGGCAGTGACGGCGGCCGTTTTTGTGTCCTGCCATTCGTCCCCTGCAAGCATGAAGCGCTGAGTGTCTGCGGCCTCTGCCTCGTCGGCCGCCAATTCCGCAACGGTCCTCTTGCGCGACTTGCGTGTTGGTGGAGGATGTTTGAAGTTGGGATGTGTCATGGCGTCTATGAGAGCGACCGACTCCTCAAGACTACGGGTGGGCTCAAGGTACAATTTGGGAGCGGTGGCCAGGATGACTTGAGCCTCGAACTCATAAACATTGTTCTCATCCAATACCATCTTTTGCCGCTTTGGACTACGGCCGGGAGCGAAGGTCGGGGTCGATGGGATCGCCGTCAAAGGGGTTGGAGGGTGAGCCATTGTGGGTGTCGATGACGGCCTTCCAGCCGCTTGATTCCTCCTATATTGCTGAAAGTCATGCTGTGGAGTGATTGCCAATAGTTGGATATCGGTATAGTGAGATGCTTCCGTAGGAAACAGCACCACGGTAACGATCTTGGCTTTGGGAGATTGCTTCTGCGGAGAGGGCTGGCCTGGTGCTGGCATATTCTCCTTATCCGATTCCTTAGCCGCAGCATCTTGTTCTGTTGCGTTAGCCTTGTCTTTTCCGTTTTGCTGGTTTCCTCGGTCTGCCTTAATTGGGAAGGGAACATATGGGGAAGGCGTAGTGAAGCTATCGAAATTGTGGATAGAGAAAGGATCCTTTCTGGTCCCGTCTGGGTTAGTGCCGGAGTTGGCTTGAGGTTTGGTTCCGGCAGTTCGGAAGTCGTGAACCTCGACGATGAGGCAATCTACCATTTGTGAGCTTGGCTGAGACTACCTATGGATGGGCAACTTACTGTCGTAGAAAGGTATTCCCAACGTATAGAACTCCTCGAGCATATTATGCGGGACAGTCTTATCTCGAATATGCTGAAGCAGTTCTTTCATGGGGGAGGCATAGCTGAGCGACTCCTGGGATTCATTGATGCGGAAGTGTTGTTGGTAGAGGTAGACTTTCAGGGAGGGCTCGCAGCCGCGATACTTGCGGAGTACATCCTGTTGCGTTGTGACTGCTTCCATATTAGCAGAAGCCTGGCAAGTCCAGTTGCGACCACGTACCATATCTCTTGGTGCTTTGCTTTGCAACAGCCCCAGTTTCGGCAGCAGGAGCTTTGGCAGTGTTCGTTCGGGAGACACCCGGTTTCTGAGATTCTCGGCGGAGGCGAAGGGCCTGCGAGACGCGAGCAGGAGTGGGATTCGACATATTCGGGTCGTAGTCGGAGAGGAGAGGCCAAGTTTGGGGATAGGTGTAATAGCGGCGGTAGACCTAAGGCCTAAAAGCGGAGATCGTGGAGAATGGGAGGGTTGAGGGTCGGCGCAAACTGCGCGCGGTGCCCTAGTAGAGTAGGATAAGCAATAGGCAGATCAAAAAAAAACCATTGCCATCGAAGACGTGCGCATGTTTTGAGGAATAACGCTGTAGGATGGTATTGATGTTTCGTGGAGGGTTGATGGTTTAACATTTGACGCGGACGCGGTGAGGTTGACGGCTGAGGCTGTCTTGGCGAACTGGTCGACAAGGGGTTGTTGGTTATGTAATTACCCCAGGTTTAAGAGCGAGCGGGACGTCATTCAAACACACATGAACAATTTATCAATTGATTAATATGAGAATATGGATCTGATGCTCTGAACACCGCCGTCTTCAAAAACTCTTCTCCAGGTATCAATGGCTCACCATACCAATCCGACGGGATGATTTTGTCGTTCATACGGCCATCCCATCAGTATCATTTAACACACGTCGCATCAAGTAGAATGATTGTTATTATTATAATTCAATTTAACGTGCTACCTGGTTCCCAATCGGGTCTATGAACACCTAATATCAATGCGTAGAGCAAAGTAAACCCGACACTAGAGGAACCTCCCTCTAGAGTCCAAAATCTTTGCCTTTTCCTAACCCTAAACCATTCTAGTATAGTTATGATGAGTTGTTTCACGAGTTACTAGTTGTTGTTCCCTATCTGCCAGTGCTGCCTCTCAGGCAACAGAGAGGTTATTATGACACGGCCTGGGTTAGTTGGAAGGGGGCCTAATTCCCTGTATTCTCTTTTGCAATAGTCCTTGCAACTTAAGAAGGATTTTATTTTGGCCCTGAATATGGTCTGCTTTTTCGTTCCCTATCAAGGCTGTATGTCTCATTATCTCCAGCAGGCCTGCTCAATCCACCATGTTGGTCAGGACCAAGGCTAGCGCAGAGTGCTGCGAGGCCAGCTGGAGCCCCTCTTTGCCTAATCTTTTAATTTCCTCAATATTTTTTGTTCCCACATGAGTGGGCTTTCTGCCGTTTTCATCCTTCGCGTTCGCACATGTTTACGGTGCATTTTGGGTGTTATGAACCTTACCTTCGCGTTGTAGCCCAACTATTGCTGGCGAGGGCTGTTGCAAGATGAATATTTAGTTATCCAATGAGCGGAATTCAGAAATAATTTCAGATAAGTTTATTAACAAGAAATCTGGGTACTGTAGGAATAGTATTCGAAACCATTCACAACCTGGTCGTGGCATCAGTTGTAAAGCAGACGGTGCTTTCAATTAGAATTAATACAAAAATCAAACCTGATCGTCTGGTTCAAAATCTCGGAATTTCCTTTCCTAATATTATCAAATCCCGATACTACTCCCACTGTCCCTTCTGCTCCTCACGTCCACCCTATCTTATTCCCCTCCCCTTCGCTCAAGGAAGAGCCCAGTCCCACCGTGACGCATGATGGCATCCATAACAGTAATCATCCCACCTTGAGGAATTGTGAACGTTGCAGGCGCAGCGTATGGACGAGTTTGGCATTGTGATTTTCTGATGTCGTTTTCAAGTTGGCTCTAGGTCCGCTAACTTGATTATATGGTTGTTTTGGAACTTTATATGGAGTGGATTGGAGCTGATAGAGCGATTTGCATAAGACAGAGAAGAGGAGAGGTGTATATTTCGACAGTGTCGGGGTGCAGTGTACAAAACCTTCATGGAATACTTAGCTGTAATGGCCATAGACAGTGTCGGTGGATAGAGGATATTCAGCGAAGGTATTTTGATTGACAGCTTCTGACATCACTCAGAAAATAAGTCTGTGACAATGTTGCTTGTAGTGACGCGATTGTGTAGATAGGAAAAACAACGAGTACATCTTCAGTGATAATTCTGATGGAGGTTTTATTTGGCAGAACGGAAGTGCTCATCGATGTTGCCCTTGGAAACGAATGAATTGATCGTTATGTTGCAGTCAAAGAAGCGACAAACATATACACATGAAATCATGTGATTACAGGACTCAGGGAAGGAGCGGAAACACATAGTAATTGACAATCAAATGATCGATAAAAAAATGATTGTATTCTTTTTGGGAGAGTAAATCTATCTAGCTTGTGTGAAGTGCCAAGGCATGCGTTGGCATGCCTCTGCATACAAATCACGTGACATCCTGAGATCACTTTAGATACGAGAGTAGAGCTAGAAGGCAATCTCGCTATGCTAGAATCTTATAGAAGGTTGGCCAAACTAAGTGACAACAACATTACATACATTACTGTCGGAGGTAGTCATTCCAATGATTTCTCATATAAAAAAAACCCCAGCGGTGGGCTGATAACCTTCGGTTCAACTCGACACTAGAATCTCTCGCATACAAAATACCAGTAATCGTGTGATACCAATAGAAGTACCATCCACTAGTACAGAAACCACACCATCCTTCTTCACCAAAACCTTTATCAATCGCCCCCCTCCTAGACCCTCCCCCCTCCCCAAACGCCCTGTATCATTAGTGCATAAGAAAAACACTGCATCACGCATCGTAGAAATCATATAGAATTCACAGCGCCCAGCCTATGTACAATGTACTACGAACCACTCTGTCATGTCCGATTCCTTACTGAGACTGCTCTTCCAACCTGTCGAGAACTACGGAAAACACGCACCACAACTGCACCACGACTTCTCTGCCTTCTGGTTGACAAGATCTCCAATATTCAAAACCCCCATCAGATCCTCCCTAAACGAGGAAAAACGCATTCTGCAATTTTCTTTTTCCCAGTCCAGCAACTCTTCCAACCTGCCGATTATTGCAAAAACCACCACCTTTACCACCATCCTACCACAACTTTTTCGCCCTATGGTTGTTGGGGATCTCGGATCACAATCTCCTATTTCTTAATCAGGAACCCGTCTAACTCGTCGAGTACTGCGGGTACCACACACTACAGACACACTACAACCGCACCTAATCACAGTACAACCACCCTGACGCAATCTCCGGTACTTAACACCCCCGCCAGATATAAATGAATTAGAAAATACCCCTCTAAAACGAAAGCTATAGGCAGTTTCGCAGCCAGCGTTCAAAGAGGGCAGGTACAGAATATCAAACTCTGGTATGAGGAGCGATGAATGGATTGGCAAAAGTAAGTAGTTAGGTAGGGGGGTTTTGGAGGATACGGAGGAAGAGAGAGTTTCACTCCCCTCCACATGCCTTCCCTTAAACATCATCATACATCGGTATAATGTCTATCACAAATTTTTTCCCCCTTAAATAATAGCCCTAATTCTTATTAATTCTAGTTTTATGTCCGATACGGTTCCAAGAAGGCCCACGCAGACTCCACTGTCTATTTTGGTAAACCCTTTTTAGGGGAAAAACCATGTTTACTTCTTGGTGCCCGGCCTAAGCAGGCCGGTCTCCTTCTCACTTTTGATACAACTGTTACCACCGCAATTAGCAGGATCTGCTCATGCCCACCAAGTCCCATCTATTCCAAGGCCGTGAGCGGTTCCAATCCGTCGTCAGGCTGTTCCAGAATCCTTTAAGCTAGGTTAAATTGGTCGAGGATTCCTTGCTGTATTAGCCAGGTCGTGACTGCTCGTACTCCTTCCGGCGTCGAGAGAAGAATTTGGTAGTCCTCTGTCCTAGCCTTTCCCCACATCTCTTCCCTTCCTGTACGTCTCGGGCACATTGTGACTACATGTTTCGGCGTCTGGCGTGACCAACCGCAATCGCACCCCGGCGTACGTTCCGGGGATCCTGCCCACGTAAGCCAGTCATTTAGGCCAATGACCTCTGTGCGGAGGAGCATGGCCATGGTACTTTCTGCTTTTGTGAGGTTTTTATGGAAAGTTTGTAGATGTACTCTCCAAGGTGTTCTCCATGCCGGAGCCTTCTTCCCGATAGCTTGGGCAGACCATTTATTTTCCCACTTCTTGTTGGACCGTTTTTCAAGTAGAGTTTTAGGAGGTTTTCTTTTTAGTTTCCCTTCGTCTTTAGTTTGTTTTTATTGTGGTCTGCCTATCCGCTTTCTCTCCATTTCCCCCTCGTATTCTCTCCATTCCTCTTCAGCCTGGGTAGCAAGCATTGCAAGTCGTTCTTGTATGGTAACCAAGTCTGCAGAGTAGTTCGCACTCCTTCGCTGCTCCTGTGCATGGCGTTACCTTTCTTTGATATACCTTGTGACACTCGTATTATTTGCTCTCTTCGCACCTTTCAAGGCTATGAGTTCTGCATGTATGATGAGCGGTAGTGTTGCTGTCTCCTTTTGGATAACTGCTGTCGAAGTGCGTTTGTAGGCCCCTGCGACCTTTCGGAGCATCTGGCTCTGGGATTTTCTCTAGGTCATTTAGAAGGGAGGAATGTATGCCTTTATTGTTTACTCCCCATACCTCTACCCCGTATAGCATAGTTGGTCTTACAATTGCTTGGTATAGGAGCTTTGAGCGCTGGAAATTCGGGGCCCATGTCGATCCAACTATCCTGGACATAGCTTCACATTGGTAAGTACCTCTCTGAACGGCTCTCTTTGCATGTTCCTCCCAGCTCATCTTTTTATCCACCCAGAACCCCAGTACTCTAAACCCGTCTACTGGCTTGCCGTCAAAACCTGGGATGCGAATACAGCTTCGGAGGTCGCTAGTGTTATTGCGTCGTCGGGAGAAGTGTATTAGCTTGTACTTCTCTGGTGGGAAATGCATCCTGTGTCTCCTTGCCCAATCTAGGCATATCTCATGAGCTCTATTTGTCTTTCCCGCCCAGGCTGCCTTTCTGGTTGCTTCGAGGAGCGGTAAGGCCGATATTGTCAATCGGTCCCTTCTGGCTTTCATTTGGCTTGAAGGGGGAATATTTTTGTCCTCCATCGCTCGTGAAATCTTATCTGCGAGGACGCTTTCTACCACCTTTGCGAGCGTGCTTTCTAGTGCGATCGGTCGATCGCTACTCGGGCTTGTAGAGTCTGCTTTCCTTTCCTTTCGAAGAACTATTGTAGTGGTTACATCGCCGATTGTTGGGTAGTGTCCTTGGTGAAGCGCCGCATCTATTGCTTGGGGCTATATATATTCTGTAAGAGTGTGTTCCCTCCTGCCTGGATAGCTTCGTTCACGATTCGGTCGGGGCCACATGCTTTTCCCTTTCGGAAGTCTTTTTAATGATATACCGTACTAACGGCCCTCATTATTGAATTCTCCACTTAGGTTCTCTTGTGCCAGTATAGCAAAGGCATAGATTTTCGTATGGACACTTGAAACATCCCCCACGTCCCTGTTCCAGGCCGCGTAGCCCTATCAATGCAACCGCCGACTCCCCCCAGACCGCGCAATGCAACCATTTGTCCTTAAACAGTGAATCTTTATGCACCTTCTCGCCTCTTCTTTTTTGCACGAGGGCTCGACTGAAGTAGGGCTCCTTGCTTGCGTATCAAAGCCGAAAGGAACTGAAACCGCATTGGGGCTGAAAATGGCTGAGAATGAGTTGTAACGATGACGGCGCAATTGCATTGGAGAACGTGGGTGACTAGACGATGATGCAGTTTCGGGCAGATAGCGATCGTGTGGGGGTAGCAGGTAGGTCTTGATTGACGAGGGGTGGCTCGATTGCGAGATGAGCGTCACTGAATCAGCCATAGAAGGAGGGAGAGCGAGTAGTGTAGTTCCCCAATAAGTGTCGCGTATAAAGGTTATAGAACAATTTTGCTATGTCCAGACATTCCATAACCACCTATCCACAGCGAATGCAACCGTTCCCTCCATATCACAATACTAATTTCAAGAGCCGCAATCGCCCGCTTTACAAACTCAGGATCGCTAAGCCCCATAAACCCACCTCGTAATTCCATAATTGAAATCCGCGAATATACAACCCGTTTATTATAACAGCGACATGCGCCCCCTTCCCCAGATTAGAACATTGATATAAACAGATCGGCCACCTTCAGTGCCCTATTAGCCTCCTGAGGCCGTCTACAAGCGCGATTGGTAGATATGAATGGAAATCCGTTCGCCGATAAATCCCAGTTGTAAAAGTTGCTCTTCTGCGAAATCAACAGGACACGTCCCCTAGAAGCTCGGCTTCCACATAGCGCGGCCATGTGTTGGTGAAGACCAGGTATTTGATGCTGTCAAAGGCACGGTCGAAGACGTCTTCTGAAAATTCACTGGGGACAATATTCAGGCTCTTCGTCGTTGCAACACTGACTTCGGACTTTAGGCTCGCGGGCCGGTCTGATGCATCCTCCCAGGGGCACACAACATTCTCTCTCGCGGATACTGAGTCAGGACTTCCGGAGCGACTGGTCGGTCGATACGGATCGTATTCGACGGTAGCAAAAGTATTTTGCAAGCAGCGGAAGATTTTGTATTCGATGTTGATCGGAGTTTCGGCAGTAAAGGGGTTGACAAGCGTAAAAAAAATCAAACTGGCTTCGGTGAACATCTGCTTCCGCTGAGAAGTGGTAACTGTGGTCAAACCAGACCACTTCTTCTTGAAGTTTCGGACTTCCCGAAGGAAAATTGCGTTTTCTGCAGTGAACTCGCGTGACGCAGCCCAAGCGATGAGCGGTTCGATGTTATGCTGTATAGCGAACTCGAGAGCACACATGGAAGCCTTCGGCTTCAGTTCCCTAGACCCGGAAGACACTGTGGGGGACTTCCCCGAGAGGGATAGGGAATGTGAAGTGAGTGTCTCGGTGGTAGTGATTGATACGAAAGAGGATCGGCGCGGTCTTGACTTGAAAGCTCCCCAAAGGGGAATAACGATCAGTACCTGCTGACACACGACCAAGGAGGGAATAAACCTACAACACCATGTTAGTGGTTCCAATAATAATCCAATCGGACAAGCAAGGTAACGGGACTCTAGACTGGAATTTAACAAAAGGGAAAAGAAAAGAAAAGAAGAGAAAAGGGAAGAAAAGAAAAAAAAAAAAAAAAAAAAAAAAAAAAAAAAAAAAAAAAAAAAAAAAAAAAAAAAAAAAAAAAAAAAAAAAAAAAAAAAAAAAAAAAAAAAAAAGGAGTACTCACCATCCGGCCGTTGCAAAATGCTTGTTAACGGATATCATTGACGAAGCTTTGGCATAAGTAAATGCTATCCATAGCGGCGTCCCTGGTAATCTGCACACTGGTATTAGCGACACAGGCACAGTGGTGAGTGAACAACCTACCCGGCAATAATCGCCAATCTTGTCTGCCATGCCCATCCGTGTACGTCATGGACGTTGCGGATCTTCCACAAAATCCATGGTCCTACAACTGCAGTCCAGAGAAGTTGAATGATGATGGAAGGTATCCTGGGGCGGTTAATGAAGGATTCTCACAAAAAGCGAACCGACATACCATTCGACACCTTGGCGGCACTCTCGAGCACCGACGGCCGGTCCGAAAAAACCATACGACGCGTGGAATCGACGTGACCCGAAGAACATAAGAAGGGTGGGGATAAACTATTCTAAATTAGCGCAGCTCCTATAGAGTAAGGGGTGGAGGCTTACAGTGATTATCAAAGCCACCACAGTCCCCACATAGACTTTGGCTGCAGCATCGAGGTCCAGCCACCCTTCATAGAGGCCACGAGGCGTCATCATGACCTTCTTCTTGCGAGCCAGCTCTAGATAGTTGGTTCTCAGTCTTCGCTGGCTTTCGTATGCCTTCAAGACTCGTGCATTGCACGCTATGGGCATGTCAATATAGCCCAAGGGCCTATAGTATGACGTACCTTGGAAAAGTGCCATCCCAGACGGCAGGAAAATCGACATGATCCAGTATTCTGTCGAGCAGGGAAAAGCACCATTTTCGGGATAAACCAGCAAAACAAGGATCAAATAAACCTGGAGCATCAATACAGAAGAGACAACCACTTTGACGTTGCGGATATGAACGCAGAAAGCGGACCGACGGAGATAGAGGAGGTAGAGTTCCCCAGAAATCACAAGCGTGTAAACCACAGCTAAGACGATGTACGAGATTCCCAAGGCATTGAGATTGGGTCGACCGCCGTCGATGAGGCGAGGAGAAAGGACTGGAGTCATGATGGAAGCAGTAGTAGGTAGGAGCTCAAGGGTATGAATGATGGAAAGACATCCAGGTCCAGCCCGCTGTTAAAGGCTAAGGAGCGATGGGAAGAGCCGATAGATGGGAGAGTGGTAGAGAAATCCAGACCGACGGAACGCTGGGCAGCACGAGTGGAGGATAGACGTTACATAAGCAAATTGGTGCAAGGAAAGGCGTTGAATGGAGAGAATTCGGTGTGTGAGGGGGGGGGGGGGGGGGGGGGGGGGGGGGATGGATGACGCGGGGACTTGCAGAGGCAGAAGGATAAGTACAAGAGGAAAGAGCGACTCGAGGAAAACGTTAGCTGGGAGCAAAGACTACGCGCCCACAAGGGGAGAGCAATTGGAAGAGGCCGGACGCTGCCGAGACAAAGCAGCGCCAACCATCTCGATCGGGTGCTATTGCGTCTGGTGCAACATGAGAGAAAGGTACTCAGGGCAGCGAAGGACTGGAAAGTTCACGAGAACACGATGGCTACCGTGACACCAGGGGGGGGAGCCAAGGTGACGCAGACTGCAACACTGCCATACCATTAATTGGATCTGTTATGCATTGGCAAAGAGAGGGAGAAGCGGTCACGAAAGCGTTTGACAGTTGAAAAGCCGTTTCTTGATCGGTGATGGTTGAGATGAAGATGAATTGATGCTTTGATGTGAGAGTGGTGGTTGATGTGGAAGAGGTTTGAATAGAGAGCTGACTGTTGGGGGGGAGGGGGGTCGGAAAGCAGTGGGGGCCGTTCAAGCGGATCCCCGGCGAGCGGATCACTGAAGCGGGGGACGTTTCGGGGCGCACGGGGGGAACACACACAACTAGCCCAAGAACTCCCTAGCCAGGCCCCTTGCTTGGGGCACTTGACCAGCCTCATCCAACCTCTGCCCGTCGTGCTCTTCCATGTCTGTTCACCGTTTTCCATTTCCGTTACCACCAAAGACCCCCCAATATCTGTCGAGCACTGTGCTTGTGAAGTATATTGAAGTGCACGTTACTGCTACTACTACTACCACCTGGAGGTACATGTCCCTGACATCGAGTGTCTGGGACGTCCCTTCACCATCTCTCTCTCCCTGGGCCAAAAAAAATAAAA
>ML994331.1:0-19033 GCA_010093945.1 Delitschia confertaspora ATCC 74209 | reverse complement strand
AAGTAAACTCGACTCTAGAGTTTAACTTTTAGAGCCTAAGTTTCTTTGCCTATTCCTTACCTTTACCGTTCTGATCTAGCTGAGATGAGCTATGTTAGGCTAGGCTTATACCAGTAGCGGAGAGCTAAACAAACAAGACATTGACAACTAAAAGGACATGATTAGATAGAAACCTCCTGAGACGCGTACTGAAGGCGGGACACGATATTTACGTTTTGGAAAAGGCCTACATGCTTATTAGCCATACTTAACGGACTGCATAATGCTTCCTAATTCGGGTCTTCCCTTTGAATAGTAAGCTGAATTTGGAGGCCTCCTTACCAGAGAGCTTGAATGAGAATAAATAACAAGCGTCACCAAATCACACGTGAAGTGTTCTCGGGAAGAGGTCTCTCGCATTTGAGGAATTGAAGACTAAATTCACACTTGTTGAATAATATTGCTAATCCAATTCACATCTGGTAAACTGTGTGAATACCTCTCTACCAAAATAAGTAAATAGATAACCAAAGCCAGATGGCTCATTCTGAAATTTTTCGTGAGCCGGAAGCAGAGATGTGGTGGAAGTTATGAAAAAGTAGAGGTGTTGCCTTAATCAAGAGATTTGCAGCTCAAAGAGGTCCCTAGGAGTTGATATATCAAAATAAGGACTATTTAGGGCATCGGGGAGTTAAAGTAAGAGAATAATGCAGTCAAGTATCAGCCCGGTAGCGATTATATCAACTATACGATGTATGTTCAAAGAGATGAGGATCGAAAGGAGGCTATTCTTCCGCATGATACTCCTTTCCTGCATCTTCCTATTCTCTACAACGTACAATTAACCCTTTTACTAAATTCGGCTGGCAGCGCTATTTCACCGGTAGTTGGCAGTCCCGGTCTCACTAGCCTCTGACCATATCTTTCCGAATTCTATACCAACACTCTATTCCATTACCTAGTAGAGCTTCCCCGACCAAACCTCTTCCTCGCATAGGCTCGAACCAAACTCCCACTGTTTCTTGTGACTTGATTCCTGATTCAGGGTGAGCCAATTGCCCTGGCCATGGTCTCTATTCCGTATTCCAACTCCGGATTCTGTAGAAGGACTACGAAATAGGTATAATGGCTGAATCTGCGTTTGTGTTATCTTCGTAGCTATAGCCGGATAAAGAAGGCCCGGTAATTCGATTATTTCGGCAGAGCATATGGAGGCAGGGCGGGAGTTTTGGGTTGGATTGGGGTAGAAGGGATGGATGGATACAGATCGAGTACAAGTGGTCTGGACATTGATCCACGTCCTTGGAGCTGCTTAGGTGGACGTTATGCATAGGAGATACCGAAATGGATAGCACATATGACATAGGTCAGTTGTGTGTATGTGTGTGTGTGTGTGCCAAAGACATGCATACGGCCTTGAAGAGGCACACCGTAAGTCCTTCGCGGGGCATCTAGAGAGAAAGCACAGTGCAGTGCAGTGCAGTGCAGCGCAGTGCAGCACACCACGGCCACTTTCAGGTGTTTACTCGCAGGATTAGTCACTACAGCCTACAGTTTCTCACAGGATTATCCTTCTTCAGCCCTGCAGCAAGCCACGCTGACTGGCTTACCGCAGGACACTTCTGAGTAATCCCTCCACGTTTCTCACTCATGCTGAGAGCCATCGCCCCGGAATCCAACAACTGGCTATTTAAAATTCTATGCAATCATGTCTTTGGAACGCCCGAGGAGAGCTCACAAGATCCTTTGGTCAGAACCATCAGTGTCGGTAGTTAGGGGGCTAATGTCCGCCATGTCCGGCTGAAGCTGAGGAGGTGGTCTCAGCCGCAATTGTTGGTGATTTGGATGGGCAGTTGGGGTGGAATGACAGACTGTCGGGAGAGTATGGGATATTGACAGTCGAGGTTGTTTATCTCATTGGTCCGATCCACTTGTGACAGAACACGAGATGTGCAGAACGGGCGTTGAGAAGGTTGACAGCTGGCGAATTAGAGGTGGGCCTGTGACTTGCTGGCTGAGTATGGGCGGAGATTGTGAGAAGAGAGACAGTCAAGAGGCGAAGTATGAACCGCAGGGAACCACCCTTATGGTGGTGTGAAGGCTTTCTTGGAATGGTGAAGCAGAGGAAGGACGAGAAGGAGTGAGCGAAAAGGAATCGGGGTTCTTGTGCAAGCCTACAGACCCTCTTCAGAGAAAGACTGAGAGGCGTTGAAACAAGGCTACGTCAGCTTCCACGTTCTAGGAAAGGAGACATACGCAGTCGTACTGTGGATATGCGTGTGTTCGTGAGTTGTGCGTGGCAGATGAGACATATGACATCTGTACGTACCCCATTCACATCTACCATGTACATCAGATCACGATTTAGTACTATGTAATACAAAAAGCATTCCGTCCCATCCTGATATACCACATCGCGCATCTAATTTGTCCGTATCATAAAACCATCAATCCAATCAGTGCACTCTACTCGAGAAAATGTATAGCTAGTGGTAGATACCTCCTCGTCAGCGTGCGGGAGCGCGAGAAAGCTAACGGTTTCAAATACGGACTACACATAGCTGTAGTCGGTGGGACAGTGGGAAAGGGAGGTTTTGATTCATAAATTCAAGAGGACGACCAGTAGGGAATAGGAAAACTTTGGCTGGCGTATAATACGCAAGCAACCACGTGGGAACTTACTCCGTAGTGGCTGGACGTATGGTTTCAGAAATGTGGTGTGGTCGTACCCAGGACGGGGTGGTTTGGGAGTTCGAGTTGCATACCCCTTTCGCTGCTTCAATTTTCCGCGAGTTCAATTCACTCGTCGGGAGCTCTGGCTTTTCCACCGTCTGTGCTTCATTACCGGTAAGGTTAGAGGTTCATAGTGTATCTCTTTTCCACTTTACCTCAATAGTCTATCGGCTACAGAGCCGAACAACTCCACCACTATGCACGCCGTATTTCATGGTGATGGTGTAGTGGACTCACTACTTCTCTACGGACACCGAAAAGACTATCAAGTGGATATTAATAAGGTGACCAGCGATGGACTAGCGACAGCCCCCATCTCTCCGGAACGAGGACTCAAAGTTGGATCGTTAACTCAGGGTCCGCCGATGATGTATTTTATCTAAAGCTCTCATATCCGAATCGTACGATAAGGGTCGATCGCAAGCTGGAGAGCCAAGTTGAAACTTTCGCACGCTCTCGCTTCTCGGACCCCATGGTGGTTCGTCTGTCTCGGATTGGGCCGCAACTTCTCGTCCGAACTCCACACCCAGCCATGCGCTTTCTTGGATATTTTTGGAGAATTTCGAGTGTTAGCTATGCGGAGTGAAAAGCCCTTGCAAGTTCCCAGAGCCGTCGACCATAGGCCGTGAATTCGATGGTGTTGCATCGGCACGTGATAGCGTCGAAACATCGGGTCGAGAACCAACATTCATGCCGTTCCCGGTAACTAGAGAGTCTATTTCAAGCTTACAATTTGCGACGGGGTCCACGACCGCCCTTGCGGGGACTCGGGAGAGCCATGAGCATTGAGCACTTACTTGGTTTGGAATGGTCTTAAAAGACGGGTTGATATCGATGACCGGGATCCAGACGAGGAGCGGGAGAGGCTGAAATAGCTCGCGATAGTATGAAGAGGGGTTGTACGCGATCTTGCGTGGGTATGTGTTGGATAGAATCATAGAGGTAAGGTTAGCTAAATCCATATTAATAATTGTTTCGTTGAACATTCGAGAGCAGGGGATCGTAGAGGCGGGGATTTGCTAGGGAAAACTCTGGAAAAACTCTGGCAATAATGGGACATTACTAGTATTCTAGAAGTAATGGGACTCATGAATCATTAACGGTCAAAAGCCGAACTGCCAACACATTTCTGCTGCCTAGAGTTCATCAAGGGGCGCACCTTGAAGGCAGGAGTCGTATCCGTATTGTGATGACTTCTAGAACCTCGCATAAGTATTCCTTGCAAATCAACCCGTGAATGTAAACGAGGAGCGAAGCACGTGCAACCAAGGTCGTTCAATGGGTCGCAATCGCATTTCCCTAATGCCGGTACTTCCGGCCTTTGCGCTATCGGGCATCCCTCGTAAACACCGTGCCGCAATAATGATTTGGAATACAATACAGAACTCCCAGGGTCAATTGGAATACAATACAGAACTCCCAGGGTCAATCCCAATTCTTCCGGTGGTGTTCCACATTCACCGGTATTCATGTAGATCTCGAGAGCTCAACTTTCCAGCTATTGCTGCGAAGGAGAGGGATTTGTCATTGTAGGTGTGCGGCGCTGTGAATCGCATGTACGTGACAGTGACTTGGGAATCTAGAAGTGCAAGATAGATTAGTGAGCACCTAATCTGTATAGCATGTTAGAGGAACAGTCTAACGGGTAGGTGCACAGTAAGCAGTAATCAGATCTCCCCGCATGGTGTACTTGTAAGACGGCAGAACGTCTTACCGTTGCCGTCGAGGCTTAGATGAGAGGCATGACGTCGCTGGCGGATAGCTATAGTGTAGGTAAGGCTGTGCCGCAGGCACCTCCCTAGCTATATGCAGATGTCATGTTGCTTTTTGAAGTTGCGTAGCCAGAGTCCATAAGTCTATACATACCTTCAACCAACGAACTCAGCTTCAACCTTGTATGAAAGTTTCGTATGATCGTTAGTGCAAACCCAAACACTCATTACTACTTTCTAGATGTTCCGATCAAGAAGCTTAGCTAAAATACAGGACCTCCGTGCCGTGGATCAAAACATTAGGGGACATCTGCGATTCACTAGCCCAAGGATTGAAGTTGGTGATTCACAGTTGTAGGATGATGCATTAGAAGCGGATATCCCCTTCAAGCGCTAGTAAGCGTTATAAACCAAATTAACCGCCAACCAGAAGAGGATACTCGCTGACCTCCTCTTAACCAGATGTAATAACACGTGACACGTATCATTTGGTAATATTGGTGCCACGTGATATATCTGATCGTTTTCGGCGGGTTCTTTCTTTCCCCACCTATGACTAATCGGTGGCGCTTGAACCCGGTGCGGCTATCGTCCGCATACAAGCAGCTTACAAGCGGTTTAAAACCAAGCAACCGCTGCTAATATCGTTCTGTGCACCGCCTTACACATTCGAGTTGGGGATAAGGATCAGGGTCCAAGGGAAGCAATAAATGATCGGACTTCGACAATTTGTCAAGGGAACGGTGGCATGGACACTCATGAGCCGCGCGTTGAGCCTGGTTTTAAGGACGATTTTTGAAACCCGACGCCAAACTATCTCTGGCATGCGTTGCGATCTTTGAATGCCCGATGTGATTGCGCAGCTTGTTTGAGAAGCAGGCCTCCAGGTAATGCAGAGAGATGGAGCCTCAGCCTGGAAAAGAATCATCGCTGTTGGCTCGCAAAGAAATTGTGGCCTAATGTTCGGATGGCCGCAGAATGAACGTCTGAGGACGTCCTGCGGAAATTCGACAGTGTTCCCTAAATAACGAGATGCTCAGAGGACATAGTTCCGGTCAAGGCCAATTTGAATCACACGCCCTTTTTCCTGGCTCCATCCTTAGTCTTCAGATCCCTCCTTTGCTGGGAAATTTACCGGAGACGAATGAAGGATGGTTAAGCGTAGCTGTTACGAGGCGCAGCAGCGAGCGCTAATCATCATACCTACTTGATCCTTCTCGTGCGATTCTATGTTGAAACTCAACAATTATGCTAGAAGGCTAAAAAAATGAACGAGCGCCTGGCCTTTTTGAAGTTAGAGCAAATGATTCAAGTGTCCTGTCGAAAGCCCTCTAATAATGTCCGATAAATGAGCAGTTAGACAACGAGTGCTTAAGGAACGAAGCCGTATAACTGGCCTGGATGCCGGCGCGCAGAAACAAGGCCTTAGGCTTGCCCTGCCAGGCTCATCACTGCCGCTAAACTATAAACCTCCAACACGAATCTTCCTCCACCGCCTCGCAACAGTGCAACTTCAATCCTTCGTACGAAGTAGAAGAGAAAAAGCAATCCGTACGAACCACCATGCTAACACCGACATCACACCATCGCGCTTCCCCTCATTTCCCAGTCCTTCTTCTCTTTCATTCGCGGTTCCATCCCACGACACTGGTTCAGCCGTCCCATTTCAGCCCCCAGGACCACAAAGACAAGGCTGAAGGTCGGCCGGAGACAAGCTCGGGTCCGAAACCGTCATCCGCATTATGAATGCCGTATCACTTCAGCATTGACCTTGATTTCAGAGCGGCACAGCATGACTTTTCGCAAGGCTGAACTTGTGGAGCAGGTTATACAATGTACATGAATCGATTCGGTTGTATGTTGCGAGGTAAAGACCCAAATGAGTGATTTGATGAACTATGGAACCGAATCGCTGGATTCGTTATTTCCCTCTGGGACGTTTTCCGGTGTGAATGTATACGGAGTGTTGTATACCGGATAGCCTAGCGGGGAAGGTGTTCTGTTGAAGTAGCCGAACAGCATCGCTGCATATGCAGCCGGACAGCTCATTCAGGACTTGTATAACGTGACGGTCGATAAATGAAGACGACCTGTTCAAAAGGTTGGGACTCTCTAATCGCAAAACCTCAAAACGAATTGCCGAAACAGTGGATGAACATGGGCCCATTTCCGTTCGACCTATCGATGCATGAGAATTGGCGGTCGCGCATTACCTCCCCTTCACCGAGTTTCTGCAGTGCAATCCTCCGCATTGCCCAGTTCTGAGGTTGCAACTTGCGCATCTATAGTAACGAGGCGTAAAACGTACGGATAGGGCTGCAGGACGCCATGCCGCAGAGCCCGAGAAAGGTGGTGAAAACTGAGGGGTTGTGAGATAGATAAGCGGGGTAACTCTCACCGCAAGTAGTGCCGGTACTATGATGAGGGAGTATACAGTTTTGGGCTCGGGAGATGGAGCCAGAGTGGTACAAGCTTGCAAAAGTTGATTTATTGAAGCACGATAAATAAGGGTGATGTACTTGTTGCAGATCGGGGGACAGAGGATTCGGATGGTGGTTGCGTCAGGACCGGAAGCCACACAGTGTGAGGGATATTTGCAATGGTTTGGGAAAGGCGGTTCCACGCAATGTCTCTATAGTAGAGAGATACCAAGAGGACCGCAAGCATACCAAGCCTGATAAACGAGGATGCGTATAGGAAAACTCTTATTCATCCCCGAGTCTAGATTCCTTCACTCCAAAGGATGGTATCAGCTGTCCTCGGGTTGATTGATTCTGTATAGGCGGGCCACACTGACTAGAGATAGTGAACTGCACTGACGACGGCGAGGGAGTCGTAAGCAACTTCCAAAGCTAGCATCGGTCAATTGATGATGCTCCGTAATCTGAATCGGTTCGTATTATCCCTATAGTGCGAGATAGGTGGGATGGGGGACGCATGATGTACTGATAAGAGTATGTGGTTTCCAATTCAAACAAGTTCCAAATTCTTCGCCAGTTCTAGAGTTCATGGTGTTCATAAGGATTTCGCGCAGTCAGTTAACCTTAAACACCTGGTCTAGGATCCAAAAGCAGTTGACGATCACTGACAACAACAAAGCGCAAGCACAGCCGGTACAGGCCCGCTTACATTCACTCACCCGTGCCCGTCCCTCACTTTTGTTAGAAGGTTGGCGGCTACATAATCGAACCTTTGTTTGAGAACTGCCGTCGGGTATGTGTAAGCCCCATTTCCGGGGAAAGTTGGCTTTGAAAGGGATCGCTTTGTGCAACGAAACAGCTGCAGTTGTTGATTTGTTCGCTTGTGATCGAAACGAGGCTTTGAAATGGGTTGGTGGGTGGCTTGAAGCAGGACATTCCCATGAGTATTGGATGCACGAGCGTGCAAGATGACGGACCTGTCTTGCGCTTCTGAACGATGGCATGCTTGTATTTCCCATGGGTTTCGAAGTATCTGGGTCTTTAACTGCCAAAACTTCGGTTTGCGGAGAAGGAAAAAACACCTACAACCAATACCGGAGGGTGCAAGTCCCAGCTGATAACGGAGGCTTGAATCGCATAATAGTGCAGCGCTTAAATAACAACTTTGCATATTCCTTGAATACTGCCAGCTGTTCGTGGTCGATACTGTGATTAGAGAGGGCATTTCGTTTGACATTTCCAAATCAGCCATCTTTAGCCGGTATTTCCTTTCTTGGAATCACCACCACTACGGCTAGTCCCTGCGGTTGGGTTTTCGGTTCGCGACTTTTCCATGCATCTCCAGGACGATCTTGATATATGATCGGTTGGAATCAGTCCGTCGTTTTTGGCGCATCGGCAGTGCCGTTGATAGATTGTGTACTCAAACTTCATCAAAATTGTAGAAATGGCAGCCAGCTCCCAAAACGAATGAGGTATCTTTTGTGCGATGATGAACAACTGCGAGCCTGCTCGTCCAAAGGGTAGCCTTACGTGACGCAGGGTGAGCTGGTAGGGCTGTAAAGGAGGGGTTGCAAGGGAGGACCCGTCACACCGTGTGAACTCGTGGCATTCCCAACGAGGTTTAGGCGATGCCTGACTCTATCCGACTCTAAAAATAGAGCGAAGCCTTCATGCTTTTTCCGACTCCACAGCAGCCAAAACTGCACTGCATTTCGTAGAGCGATTTATAAATGGAAAGTCGGCTTTGATCGATGGGCTGTCGAGTTTGTTTCCTAGTATTTTTGAAACGGGATCCTTCGCGCGAGCAATGGTATTTATGGCGTTGTTGTGCAGTCGGTTGATACGGCGGTTAGGCGTTTTTAGATCTGTCTGCTTGGTACAGCCCTACTGAGCTGCCTTGCAAAGGTCCGTAAGCCTGGCCAGAATAGCCGGAAAAGAACAAAGGAGGGATGAATCCGAGGAGCGGTACTTTGTGTCATGTGAAATCTGGCCATCTGATATAGTGCCAACATCGTTCAATGTCCGTAATGTGAAGCAGCGACAAAGTCTCGTCCGACGTTACCAAAATCGAAGTCCGCTTGATGACTCGAAAAAGGAAATGGTCCCTAAGTCCGGTTCATGCCATTGCACGTGCTGCAGTGGCAAAACGAATGTCACACTGGAGGCGAATACCGTCTGTAAGTACGTTGTGCAATCATCAGTAACAGCGAATCAGCGCTCTTCATCCCTCTGGCCAACCGCTAATTCACCGCTTTCAATCCATAGCATCCAAATCTCTCTGTAACGGATTGGGGATCCTCCAGTAACCGTGGTTAGGGTGAGGCCTTTCTGTTCCCGTGATAGGATAGACACAGTGATTGAGCAAGATCATGGAGATAAGGTAAACTCCCTGTTGCCTAGATGCTTGGCAATCATTTATCCAGACATTGCATTAGGAAAGTGCTGCGAGATTCGAGCACATAACCGTCGCTACAATGCACTATTAGAAAAAAGGATTGGTGTTTGAAAACTGGCCCCCATGAAATCGCCACTTTATGAAATCGCATCCAAAGTGAACCGGTTTTGTAGACGAAACTGTGGATAGCATAAGGAATCTCCCAAGAACCGATACCTTGCATGTGCAATTTCTGGGCACCCGGTACCATGGATTCCAGTAGCAGTGTTGCAAGATTCTAGCTTCCCAGTGCTGGAAGAACTGAGCAGGGTCGACTGAGCCCGGGAGAATAGGAAGTGCAACAGCTGATAATCCTTCCCGGACGAAAACATAGGGAGCCAGCACCCAGCTGAACCTTTTGTTATTTGATACTTGAAGCGCTGGATGGGCTATAGTTTCTTGCAGTGTTAGAATTATTTTTGAGAGTGGTGCGAGAATCAGAGTGGTGCGAGAATAGAAGTAGATTGGATGTTTAGTTTGTCTTTGGGTCGAGAGTAAGAACAAGACGAGATATCTAATAATTTCCGGCCGTTAATCAGTATTTCGAGGTTCCGAAGAGATATAATGACAGTGTAGCCTGGCGGCTCAACGCTGACCCGGGGACCAAACGTGACTTTGAACAGGCATCCACTTAATTAACACACACCGTTCCGCGAGATGTGTACTGATCGTCGGGACACTTAGTAATCCGCATATCCACGAACAAGACGGTGAGTGACACAGCCCGCATGAAGCCTCTCGAGCGGATGATTGGCTGATTTGTGTGTTTCCCTCCTGAAACGGGCGTTATCAGGTTCTGTGACAGGGTTGAGCTTCGTTCCCAGCTGACGTCAGCTTGATTCTGGAAGTGTTATGGAACATAGGCGTTGAGGGGGTCAGAAGCATAAATATCGTTCACCGACTGTAGGGCAGAGAAGAAGGTGCTGATGCCGGGTAGGCTAGTCAGAAAGCGTGGCTGTCAACGCCGTGCATAGGGCTGGTGAGTAGAAGGGTTGTTGTCAGACGCTTGTATTTGCGATATCCTTGGGGCTCTGTCTGGGTGGCTCATATCTGTGATAGGGATTGGTGTTGGTGGTTGATTGTAAGTGGTGAACGAGGCAAGGCATCGAGTAAATTTAGAGATTCTGACAAATCACCGCTAAAAGAGACGGATACATCATGGTCGACTTGTTTGCTTGCTAAAAGCAGAAGAAGGAAGGAATGACAGACCCTGCAACTGGTTAGATGAAGCTGTATAATCACCTTGATTCCACAGTCCAGACATCAGTAAATCATTTGAAGCCGTGTATAACTTTGCACAGTCCATCCGCAACTGGTCCCAACCACACGCACGAAACAATTCGTCCGCCGGTTTGGAGTTTAGGAATCTGCGAGACTAGCGAGTATTCGCTGTTTCGTTGATCCCCAGGCCTAGGCGGTGTGCGGCACAATTTGTATTGCCCTGCTTGCTCTGTAAGGTGATACAGCAGTATTTGGAAAATCATGTGGAGGAAATGGTACGCGTCAAGGCTGGCCAATGGCATACCTTTCAGTATTTCTGTGCAAGTCCACCCTTATTTGTTGTGATGGTGCGAGTCCAGTCTCGTACGAGGTACGATTAGAGAGCGGCGCGCTGTGCGAAAGAAGTGAAGAACGAAGCTGGAGATATTACTATCTTTATGCAGTTCAATTTACCCATGGGGAAAGAGGCATAGCAGTGTTGGACATAGCAGGAAATCGAGCGCATATTGGAGGAGCACTGACAGACGGCTATCGAGGGTGCATTCTCGTTGTTGTGAAGTGATTCTTGCCGAGCGTAAACCTCCTGGATGAATCAATAATAGAAGTTGGGGGCCTTGAGGGGAGTGTTGGTTGAAAATTAGAGAACCATTAATGCCCGTGCTGTGATAGAGATGGGCCGGCAGCTGGCGGGAGCTAGGCAGGCCGGTGAGGGGGGACGGTCTGGCGACTCGGACGAAGATTGACTTGATCCTCTTCCGTTGCGACATGCTGGCGCTGCTCGTTCATGGGGGGAAAAAATCACACAGAGCGTTGTAGTGGTGGTGGTGGTAGTGGTGGTGGTAGTGGTGGTGGTAGTGGTGGTGGTAGTGGTGGTGGTGGTGGTGGAGGTGGAGGTGGAGGTGGCCCTCGACAACATCGCCGAGTCGAGTGCAGCCACGAGCCCCTCCTCTGCACGATGCTGGGCGTCTTCTGGGCACACTCGCGACACCACACACACGCCGGGCTAGCGTTGCTGGGTGCATCTGGTGTTTACCGCCTCTTCACCCCCCATTAGAGAGGGTGGATGAAATACAATACATGCACCGTTGGCCCGCCGCACTGGCTCTGGCCCTGCGGTGCCTGTTCAAGTCCGAGCTTTTGGGGGCGTGTTTCGACGTACTCGGCGTGCTGCTCAGGCTTGCTCAGCCCTTTTAACCCTGCGCAGTCGCTGCAGCCTTGTGAGATTGAGCCTAACCTGCACATCTGCGTGCCAAATTTACGGCCCCTCGCCGCGAGAACTGGCGGCGTCACTCAGCGCTAATTTGCGGGCAAAGGAGGGTTGGCATGGGGTCTGCATGGGTTGGACTTTCGGTGTCCTTTCCGCCCTATGTGCCCACATTTGGAAGCGCACTTGTCTTAACGGCCGAACCAAACTCCGTCTCTCTCTGCAGCGACGGGGCGTTGCTGATTGCTGAAAGGTCCCTTGGCCCTGTAGTGCTGGGTTCGAGGGCCTTATGCGCAGTTATGGATGTGCACTTCCGCTAGCAGGGGGAAGTGGCTCGAGCTGTTGTCTCTGCTCCATCTGGAGACAATTGCGGGAGCATGTCGAAGCTATGTATGGCGTGTCAGTGCCGTTGATAAATACGGCTCGGTCTCCCCTCTAGAACTTCTGCCCCCATTCAAACCAAGTCCGGCACCACTCATACCAACTTCAGTCTTCCCCAAGTCCGTTGCCCTAATACATCAACCCATCCCTCTTCCATCTCTTCAGCCTTTGTCTGTATCAACCAGTGCCCACTCCTTGACCACACCCCACACTCTCCTCGTAGCCATGCATAGACACGCCGGCTATCAATATGCCACTGCGGCTCCCACTCCACACAGGTACTCCGGATCAAGCAGTGCCTTCAGTGCTTCAGCAAACCCCAACGAAGACTGGACCAAGATCTCGGACCTTGCAGAGCGCCGGAGAATCCAGAACCGTATTGCCCAGCGCAACTACCGTGAGTACCACGCCCGCTGAGAGCTTCGGGTGTAATCGCTAACTCCGGACCAGGCAAGAAGCTGAAGAAGAGGCTCGAAGATCTCGAACGTCGTGCCGCATCCAGCTCTGCCTCCCCAGAACAGCGTCCTGCTGAGCTCCACCGCTCCACCACCACCTCACCCCGCCAGGAATATCCCTCTCCCGCGTCGACCACCGACTCTAGTGATAACCACGACTACAGTCGTCGTACACCCGAGGTCCAGTATGGGTCGCACCATGAAGAGCGTGGCATGTTCTCCCACCAATACACAAGGCAGCTCTCGACTTCCCCGCCACCATTTTCGTATTCAGCGTATCCCGCTCCGGATGCAGCTGCATACCACCCTTATGCTTCTACACATGCGCCATACCACTCGGTGCCAGCACCCACCACTCCGGAGATGTCCGCATATTCACCATATCTCCCACCACTGTCTTCTCCCTACCCCACCACACTGCCGAGCATTGTGCACCATCCCACCAAGGAATACTACCCAGAAGATGAGATTAGTCCATTCAGCATGAGCTATGCGACCATGGCAGGAATTGACATTCCCGCTCCGCACTCATACCAGGACTCAGACGCTCATGTAAAGCTCCCTCTCCGCAAAGCCTACTCTGCACATTAGCCCTCTTGCTATGTCCGACACGCAATCATTTTACCGCCTGTCGCTGCTATCTCTTCCGCCATCTTAGAGAGCCACCAAGCTGACAGTCTAGCGGCAGACACCACCCCTTTCGGAATGTTTTGAGCACTCTCAAGCAGGCTCGCCGTCTGAGTCTTCGGCATGGCCAACCACACCGCACACCATGCCAGGAACGCCACCTTTCCACATCGTCTGAGCCACCCCGTCTAACAGAAGGTGTCATCGGCTCACTCTTTCGGAGAGATGTCCGTTTTGTGTATATCATTTCAATTCTTTGTACTTCTTTGTAAGCATTTGTGAGCGATCGGTCATTAGCAACGGAACATAACGCTGGATATGCCCTGATTAGGGCACTTGGAAATATTCTTTCTATTACAGGTGTATGGTGTTTCCTTACAGGTTAGGATGATGGATTTTGGTTTCTTGCCTTTTCATTGGGAATGGGGGACTGGACGGGAGACCACCCGCGATGGAAATGGGAATGATTTTATGGCCCCAAGGCGTCTTTTTACTAGAGGAGAATGGCATATGCTGGAGTAGCATACGATTTAAATGGAAACACTTTCCGCTCTCATACATTCATCCGTCCAGACAACTCGTGACCACCATGCTGAAGTGAGGATTTAAATGCTGTGGTGTCGAACTATTAATAGTTTGTCTTTTCATATATTCATCTCAGTTTACACAAAACATACCTAAAGGCCCCATTAAGCTCCATCTCAGCCAGTGATCTCGCTCTATCCGCTCTATCTGAGTGTCGCAATCTCGCCCTCAATTAGCCCTCCTCGTGAAATTGAACCTGGAGCCACAGACAATCGACTATGAATGCTCTGTATTGATTAAGATGGTTTGGTTAAGCAATCTCAGCGTAGAGGAAGAACAGTGGAGGATTCAGGACGGTAGAAAGAACGTAGGGTGGGAGGACGGGTGAGCTCTGCACTAGGGTGAAGTAGCTTACGTCATCACTCCATACATCACTATGTCATCACTCCCCTACTCGAAGAAAATAATTATAGAGGACCCGATTAGGAAAGCGTAGTTTTACAGTAGCTAGGTGCACGGGAATTATATCTAAACGTTGCACCTTTTATAACGGTTTATAAACTCGAACTTTAAGAGACAGTTGTTAATAGGAGTAGAGCCATGGTTTTTCTTTTATACCTTTAATTAGGTATAGAGGAGTAGCAATACGGAATGTTTTTGGATATAGGGTTTCATTATATGGTTTAATGCTCGAAGTTCTCAGAGAGTGAGGACTAGAGAGATGGAGACGGCTAGATGTGATGTTGGATTCAGCAGGGAAGGGTTTGGGGATAAGGGTATATTATAACTGGAAGTCATCTTGAACTACAAACAACATCAACAGCCCCAATATCTACAATAACGCACCCCATGCATCAGAAGAGAAGAAACCCCCTCCAGTCCTCACAACCCTTCCCCCTCAAATCCTCCCTAAAACCCCTTTCTTCCCCTTCCAAGCCTAGTCAGCCACTGGAGCTCCAGTGACAACGGGCATGAGAACAACATCCTCATCACGTCTGTTATACGGTCCCGCATGCGCCAGCGGCGCCCCCGGCGTCGGTTCCGCAAACGGAATTACGATGCTAAACGCCGTTGCGGCATACGCCTCCCACATCAATCTTTCTAACCCAGGAAACTGGGCCAACAGCGTATCGAGCCCGAAAATCGAGCCGTCAGCCCGCGTGTGGCATCCATGCGGAATGCGCTGGCCATTGCGGAGCGTGACCCAGATGGAAGGTATGCTACCGTCACCTAGGATTAGGCGGGTGAGAGCGGGTGTTTTGGTTGGGGAGGGCGCAAGTCCCTCTTCTTCCTCGCGCTTTTCGGCGATTGCTGGAGGAAGAGCGAAGGAGGAGATTTGGCGACGGTTTTGATAACTTCGTTTGGTTGGTTGTGAGGAGCTGCTTGGGCAGTGCCGCTGAGGAGAGTGGCAGCGAGGGCATGGCAGAGGATATGGACATCATTTTGGGGTTTCTTGTGTTTAGCAAAAGGAAATGCAATGAGTGCTTTTGAAGAGTAGTTTGGCAGAGTGAGTGACGGTTCTGATGAATGACTGAAGGTGGTTGTAGAAAATACCGTGTCCAGTGGCTAGAGATGAGCGTCTTCGGGAGGGAAATATCTGCGTCTTTATATCTCTCTACCTTATTAAATCCTTCGTGATGGAAATTAGTTTTCGTCCTTTTTCGGTTTCATCGAACATCCATCGTGAGCATTCGAGATGTCAAGCAGGAACCCCGGTGACGTTAAAACTGTTATCATGGATAGTTAGAGACTGTATTTTCCGCTTGTAGGGTAACCGACCCGATAATTCTGTGGGAGTCCGGTTGGCAACGTTGGGCTGCCAAAGTTATACGTCTCGTTGTGCGGAAGAAGATTTTCAGAACCCAATATCCAACCTTAGTCTCCGTTTAATGTTGGTCATGTTGGATATCATGGTTCTTCCCCGGCGACCAATAATCTGCATATTGAATATGAAATAAATATCTTTTAATATATCCATCCTTGAGCAAGGTGAAGTTCACGTTGGTAGTGGCCTCGGGATGCACCATAGGACGAGGTTTTTAATCACATGATATTGGGTCATGTCCCAAATTCAAAACCATTCTCCGACATTCCAAAATGGTAACGGCTGGCTTGAAGCGAATATCTGAAGTTGGTGCTCCTTCAGAGTGAGCTGAAATTGAACCTCTTTACCATCATGGCGCTTCTTGCTTTTTAGAACGCCTTCATAGCGTGCTGTCAGAAGTTGGGTAAGTCGCGCAGTTTTGTCTTAAATAATAATTGAAGAGTCGTATTGAAAATATGGATATCGACGAGGTGACCCGGAGATGAAGCTGATGAAGGTTCTACAATAGGAGAGGTCTTCACGAATCACTTAAGGAAAGCGCGGCGCGCCAAGACATGGAACGCGTCCCCCGATTAATGTTTCTACCAACGTCAGCAGTAGCAACTTAATTCCAACCACAACCATCAACACTGGACGATTATATGGCACCGACCAGGAAAACGACGAATATAGAAAAGGCGCGCCAACGCCTCATAGGCGGGGCTGTGTATCGCGAGGATTCCGACGATGAGTTAGGCTACGAGGACCACCCATGGGAATGGATATACACTCCGGGCAACGAGGATGACAATGCGGCGCAGAACGCTGAGAAAGAGACTCCAAGGAAGAGAAAGGCACCGTCAACAGTTTCACAAGGCAGACGGATTGTAGAAGCGCGGATGGGCAACTTTCAATGCAAAATTGGCGACGCTGTTTTACTGAAGGCGGAGGGAAACCATGCTTGGGTGGGATTAATATCTGAATTTTTGGAAGACGAAGAGGAGGAGGAGAAGATGGCTAGATTTATGTGGTTTTCGTCAGAACGAGAGATCCGGAATAAGGCGAAGAAGAGGAACGACTTTTTGCCGGTAGGTTCAACCCCCAATCGCCATTCACTATTCTAACTGTATACAGAATGAGCTCTATATTACTGCTAGCTTTGACGACAATCCTCTCACTAGCATAAATGGCACAGCTAAAATCCTGTCGTTCGAAGAATTTAACCGCGCATATCCCAACGGCCCACCCGGCAGAAAGTCTAAAGACTACGGCAAGGTATTCGTCTGCAGGCAGGGAGTCAACACTCGGACGACAACATATACACCTGAATTCAAATGGGAAGAAGTTTACACTGGCCCTGAGGACATACCATCTCTGATCGAACTGGTTGAAAGCCAGACCAAGGCTACCCGAAAACGAGGCCGCCCACCAGGCTCCGGAAAAGGCCCAGGTCGACCACCCGGTCGGCCACCCGGTCGGCCGAAGAAGGATAGCAAAGATTTAGATGACTTTGTCGTTGTGGACTCTGATGACGATGATGCACCCAAGACTCCGAAGAAGCGGCGTAAGTTAAACGACGCCGCAACACCAACGTCTGCCAGGAAACACACCAGTCCTCGCAAGTTCCTCACACCGACTCACAAACGTATTGTTATCAAAAAACCACTGGAATTTACGCCGCTTGGGACTCGCGTACTCTCACCTTCAGCGTTGTCTTCACCGTTCCAGATAGCAAGGAACCAGTTGCATGTCTCCTCGGTTCCCGCCGCACTGCCTTGTCGAGAAGAGGAGTTCTCCACTGTTTACAGCCATTTAGAGGCGGCCATCTCTGATGGCTCTGGGTCTTGCATTTACATTTCCGGTACGCCCGGAACAGGCAAAACAGCTACGGTGCGTGAGGTCGTGGCACAGCTCAATGCCGCAGTGTTAGCAGAAGAGTTGGATGATTTTATATTCGTTGAGATCAATGGTATGAAAGTGACGGACCCACATCAATCCTACTCGCTGCTATGGCAAGCGCTGCGCGGAGACCGCGTCAGTCCATCGCACGCACTGGAACTCCTGGAGCGCGAGTTCTCAACGCCGAGTCCGCGGCGGGTCCCATGCGTTGTATTGATGGACGAGCTCGACCAATTGGTGACCAAGAACCAATCAGTCATGTACAACTTCTTCAACTGGCCTCAATTGCGGCACAGTAGATTGATTGTGCTCGCGGTTGCCAATACCATGGATCTTCCCGAGCGAACGTTGAGCAACAAGATTAGTAGCCGCTTAGGTAAGTTATATCACTAAGATTGTCGTCCTGCAACTACGCCCCACCCTTCTATTTGAGATCTTTTGTTATTCCTCGCCGCACAACAAACGCCTCTCAATGATCAGCCAACAAACGTACCCACATCACAATACCGCACAGATCCCATCATATGACTTTATGACACATGCGAGAGCCCCCAAGCTCCCAAAGCTTTCAGACGATTGATAGGCAAGGCTGACATGCCCCACACAGGTCTCACACGCATCACCTTCCCCGGCTACACGCACGATCAATTGATGCAAATTATCCAATCGCGGCTCGAAGGCGTCCCCGGCAACATCGTCCACCCCGACGCCGTCCAATTCGCGGCGCGTAAAGTCGCAGCCGTTTCTGGCGACGCGCGGCGCGCGCTCGATATCTGTCGTCGCGCCGTGGAAATCGCAGAAACGGAGCTGACTGCTAAGGAGAATGAGGAAGATGCGCAGTTGCCGAACACGCCGAGTAGAACAGGGAGAGGTAAAAAGCTTATTCCCAATGGCAGCCCTTTGAAACCGGGCGCCACTGGAGTTGGACTTGGCAGCAGAAAAGGCAGGGTTACAATTGCGACGATTAAACAGGCCATTAATGAGGCGACGAGTAGTCCTTTGCAGCAGGCGCTACGAGCTCTGCCGCTGACCGCTAAGGTGTTTTTGGCAGCCCTTTTGGCAAGGCTGAGGAGGACGGGGATTGGGGAGGCGGTGTTGGGGGATGTGGTTGAGGAGGTGAAGAGATTGGGTTTGATGAGTCAGTTGAAGCCTGTGCATGATTACCTCCTCACTGCCCCTCCTGAGAACGATGGAAAGGGACTTGAAGGGACTTTTTTTGCTCCGAATGGCACCACTGCGGTCATCTCCGCCGCCGCTATGACGCCTACAAGAGGTAGACAGCCCACCAAGCCAGCAGAAACAAATACCAAAACTGCAAGAGCGCTGGGCCTGGCGGCTGCGGCTATGGAGCTGGCGGAGGCGGGGATTGTGGGGATCGAGAGTAGACATGGGGAAAGGGTTGGACGGGTGAGGTTAGGAGTTGCGGACGATGAGATTCGGTTGGCGTTGGGGGAGGATGATGAGGTTAGGGGGTTAGGGTTTAATGCTTCCTAAAGTGGAAAATGTAAGGTCGTTGTACCATATGTTATAGCATTAAGATATAGATAGTGGTCTGTTGATACCCAGGAATCGGAGCACTTGCTAGGAATACTTCTATCTTGTAGAGAAGACGCGCTACTCTTTTCTTCCTTGGACT
>ML994330.1:0-19183 GCA_010093945.1 Delitschia confertaspora ATCC 74209 | reverse complement strand
TCCTCCTCCTCCTCCTCCTCCTCCTCCTCATCCTCCTCCCCCTATTGCCTTTTTCCTAATTCTATACCAACCACATGATCGAACATTGCTTCACCATCAACTGAAGTCAGTATTCATGTAATGTGCGGCCCTTCCTCCCGAAAGCTCCTACTGAACCAAGACCTCAGGAGAGAGCTTGATATAGCAACAGCGACCCTCATTGTTATTCCATAATAATCATAAAAACATCAAAGCACTCCGCCTACGTATTGCCTAAAAGACATATATAAGCGTAGTATAGATATCTTTCACTATATCAATGAATTCTACCATATAGTCTCGCTAGATGCGAGTGCAGAAGTTATTGGCAAAGGAAAATAGACATTCAGCCAAAATGGTTATATGAGTTTAATGGGCTGTTCTCTAGCTGAAGGAGCCGAACATGACGGCTTTCTTACCGCTGCGGTTATCGTCTTGGAGGAGAGAGGATTCGAAGCTGAGGAGGAGATGGGTGGTGCGGATTAGGAGTTCTAGATTTCCAACGCTAATTCAATCACTGTTTGCATGGAAGGGAGGAGAGCTTACCTTCGTATTCAATCTCGTACCCTGCAGGTGTGTCCTCGACCGCCAACACCAAAATGGGCGCTCTCTGTTTGCGCACATTGACTTTGAGACCTGTGTTTTTCTTTGGCGTTGCCCAGAGGATATCGTCATCGATGCGGCCCTGGGGATACTCGTTTTCGTGGGCTGGCTCCTTTCCCTTTGATAAAGAGGCGTTAATATCGAAGGTGTCGAGCTCTTCCATGACTTCTTCTGCCTGAGTACTGGATCCTGGAGCTTCTTTTGCTGCCATCTTATCCAACCAATCCCTCCACACTCTGATAACCCGATCTTCAAGTTCCACCATACCAGTCATGGACCCGGTGGAAGCCCTAATCTTGACCAAATGGACGTTTTCACAAAGCTCTGTGAACAGCTCATGCGGATCGAGACTCAATGTTTGCTTAACAGTATCCCCATTATATTCCTCCCTAGCCGCCCCAGGAAACGTCCGACTCGCCGGTATATCACCCGGCGTGCCCTTCACCTTCCGACCGCCAGCCTCCAGCTCCCTCCGGTGTGGTCGGAACCGCGAGTACATATTCCGCAACAGACCCAGACGACCCACCAAATCCGGATTCTCCTTCTCGAACGCATGGTACTCCAAGAGGCCGTCGGTGCCACGGTATGTGCACCAGTACTGAGGCTCGGTGAGCTTCGCGGACGGATGGTAGCATTCGAGGAGGACAGAGTGCGACTCTAGCTTGCAGGCGGTACTCATGCGGTGGTAAAGAATGCGAATTATGGCAGCGTAAATGCGGCGGGAAACGAGGGTTAGCTGTAGGAGCTGTGGCGTAGAGAACCGGATTAGGGTGCTGAGCAGAAGCTGGACTGTGTTAATTGGTGGTTTAGTTTCAGAGGGGAAGGCAGGATACCTCATTTGGGAGTCTGTAGAGGTAACATTCGTCCATTGTAGCGATATTGATGCACGCGATAAAACGCGTTGGATCAAGAGTGTTGTAGACTAAAGGTTGGCGGTTGTTGTGATGATAGAGTGTGGAGAAGCAAGAGGGATGGACATAAAGACTCGTTAACCCCGACGCCACTTATAATCGATAAGGACTCCGTTCTCGTCATTTCGCTGAGCTAATATCATTACAGTTTGACTGATTTGACGGACGCGCTTTCCGTTTGCAGATAAACAAGAACTCAACACCACCATTCCATCTGAATCTCACGAAAGGGACTCTACCACACACATCTGGCTTTCACGAAAGGGACTCTATCACCCACATCTGAATTGCTTGTTGTCAGATACTCTCAATTCTTTGACGAGGCAGGTGGATCTTCACGCTATGCCGAAATTGGGCGAATTTGTCCGTGGAGGACGCCGCGCAGCCAGCCCTCAACTCCAGCCTTCGAACGGTGTTGATCGGAAAGCAATTGCTGCCAATTCAAAAGTCAAAGCAGGTCAAATCCGTCTCAACAACCAGCCTGGCCACCAGCAACAAAGTCTTCAGCGCTACAGGCTTGGTGAGGAAATTCGTCCTTCACAGCACGTGAATCCATTGCATCAGCAGGAAGGTGAAGGGCACGGAGAATTTGGTGGTGGCGTGAAACGGGATCCGTGGGATACTGATGTCGAAAGTATCGACACGACTCAGAATGGGCTGAACTTGATGCATACCGAGGATAAGCAGCCTAGTATCCGTGACAAGGAGGAATTTTATGACGGACGGGATGAATATGGCTACGATGAGGACGTCGTCAACCACTTAGAAGAGCCTAACGATGCTCAGGCTGTAAACCCGGAAGGAATACGGCACGTCTTGCAAGGTATAAATATGGCCCGCAGCACTCAAGAACATCTCAATCGACAGTTTAATCTACCTCTGCAAGAACGCCCGCAAGAACGCAGCAGCTTTCTTGGTGGCGGGGACTCGTACCCCACAACAACCTCTGGCAGACCGGATGATTCTTTCCCGCAGCTGGAAGAGGTTTCCTCTGGTCCTGTTGAGCAGCGTGAATCATCCCCACCGCCACCACCGCTACCACCGCAACGTCAAAGAGCCCATGAAGAGATAGAGCGCCTGAGCTCACCCGATCCATTCAGTCCTTCAGCAAGTGCGTCACACCCGGCCGATGAGATGAATACCATGCGCAACATTTACCAAAAAGGAGCAGCTATCCGCCAGACACATCGACCTGATCCCGCACTTTCCTTCCGTAATGAGCGGGCTCAAGAAAATTTCCCTTCCCGCGTTCCACCTAGTCAGACTCCAAGGCACGAAACCACAGCTCAAGTAAACGAGCCATCGGTGTTTCGACTCGCAGCTCCATTAAACGAACCACGTCAGAATCCACGGGTGCAGATTAATGCTCCAGTACCTGAACGTGGACTTGCCCGGCCGCAGAATCCTGTTCCGCAGCCGATAAGGCTAGTGCAACCGACTGTCACACTGCCAGTCCAAACTCAAAGTCGTTCGGAACCCGAGGCTACAGTAGAGAATGATTATGATGATGCGACACTTTTCCACAAACATTACGAGGCATTGAAAAATGAATCTTTTGATTTTGATCCGAATGCCGGCCCGCCTGTTCTATCCGAAGACATGCAGCGGAAATCGTTACACGATCGTCTGGAACACGTACACACCAGCCTCGCAGTCGATGACCAGGCAAGGTTTTTCACATCCCTTCCTGCTGCAGAATGGGAAGATTCTGGCGACTGGTTCCTAGAGAGATTTCAGAGCATTATTCTGAAGATGAAGGAGACGAGACAGCAGAAACGAAGACTTGCCCAGGAATTCGAATGCGAGATTGAGAAACGGCACGATCATGTAGCGAAGAAGCAACGGCAGGTTGAAAACTCCATGGGTAAGATGAGGAACCAAGGGCAGGTCTTACTGCCCAAGTCTCCACGCAAGAACCGTGCATGATTTGTTTGTAATTCCGTTTTTCTTTTGTACCTGTTTCTGTAATGGGAATGTCAGGACGTCCTTGCAAGACCACGCCGTGTTGTGGTAAGAAAACGTGAACGGAAGTTTGAGTATGGGGGTCCTCAAAATGGACATCATCCTGCATTCAACTGGCGATTTCTGACGTATCGGAGCATCTATTTAGGGCGCGGGAAACTGGAAGAAGTATTACTACAGCAGGAGGGTTTCTTTATCTTCTACGTTGTACTATACCCCCTATTGCTGTCATTTTACATGCATTTTGCATTTCGAAGCTACCTATGAAGCGGCTATATATTCTATTCAATATACACTTCGCCTTGAGGAAGCAATCATGTGCTCCTTGGCATCATCAGTATGACAACAACGCATTGTACCCGAAACTACGCAACCAATCCCTTATGGGGATCCCGGGGCGATCCTCTTACGTGCATGAAGTTCCAAATAACAGGAAATAGGATTTGGCAAGGCTGACCAGATACGAATACGAAGCTGAAGGAGTGACATGTTGTAGCTCTTACAAATGTATGATCATTCGCACATGACGGGTTCAGCATTACCGCGAGATCGGAATACCGCAGACTCACCGGAAACAAAGAGGTCGGGAGTCCAGATTATTGTTGATTTTGTTGATTTTTGTTGATTTTTTTGTTGATTTTTTTGTTGATTTTTTTGTTGATTTTTTTGTTGTCTTTTGTTGTCTTTTGTTGTCTTTTGTTGGTATTGTCGGTATTGTTGGTATTGTTGAATTTGTTGATTTTATTGTTGTGGGTGCTGTGGGTGTTGTGGTTGCTGTGGTTGTTGTGGTTGTTGTGGTTGTTGTGGTTGTTGTGGTTGTTGTTGCAGCAAAGGCCGAGAGGGAACACGGGGGACAAGCATAATCGGAGCGGAGAAAGCTCGGCGCTTACTGAATGTAGCTATGGCCCGAAGGCGGCCTTGCTGTGTAGGGCTTAATCTTACTGCATCATAAGAGACAAGTCGGCGCTGCAGCACTGCCGGCAGTAATAACAGGAAGGTGAGAAGGAAATGACGACGGAGTTGGCCGGGTATCTTATTGCTTGTAGAGAAGAGTGAAGGGAATGTCGTAAAATTAATAGCTATCTCATTATCATCGGCCGTCGGACATATACCCACCGGATGCAAGATCCCGAGAGCTGGAGTGACTGCAATTAAGAGGCATCGGCGGATCATCAAAGCGCCGAGGGTATTGTCGGATATCATCGACCTTCCCTCCTCCCAAAACATCTTTCTGCTCTCTCGCATCCAACTGAAACTTTTCCAAATTGTGGACTGGAAATGGCTTCGCCATTTTGGAACTTCTGATTGCTCGTAAATTGGTGGGAGTCGATCCCATACTCCGGCCGCATCCTCGCTCATTTATCCTTCATCATCGCTACTGCGCCTCACGTTCACGAGTCTGCCTCGGCTTGGCATGATCGGACTTCCCCCGCAATAACCTTCGGCCAACCCAGCTCTTCTCCTCCTTCTCACTCGTATTATCGCCATGGAAGGCCGGATAGGCAATGCCTTTGCCTGCGAGCGTTGTCGCAAGCACAAAGTACGATGTGTGCCCTCGGATGTTGCTGGCATCTGTCAAAGGTTTGTTTGTAGCTCTCTCATCTCCCCTCATCCGATATCTACCCCGGAGCTAACACGTGCTCCTGTCGGTCAGGTGTCAGAAGGCTCGCGTCGAATGTATCGAGCATGTCGCGCGTCGTCGTCCAGCAAAACCGCGCGGTTCGGTGCTTCATAGCACTCCAAGTCGATTGTCCGACTTGGGAACCAAGACGGAGAGCTTGTCGTCCATCGTCACCTCCAGCTCGGCCTCTCAACCTCCGCAGCCGCAGCAACCACAGCAACCTCAGCAACCTCAGTTATCTCAGCAATCTCAGCAATCTCAGCAATCCCAGCAAGCTCAGCAATCCCAGCAAGCTCAGCAATCCCAGCAAGCTCAGCAGCTCCCTCCCTCTAGTAGTATGACGCACCAAATCAATGATGTAGCTCGTCAACGAACCCCGACGCCGGTCAACCCACCAAAGGTCTCCCTCCGACCCAATCCTGTTGCAAGTCCCGAGAGTGCGCTTTCGTTCTGGGAGTCCATCAACGACACCATCTCTGGGATGGGACGTCTTGATCCCGTTTTGCGCTCTATCAGCGTCATCCACATGGAACTGCTTGTGCAAAGCTTCGAGCGAATGGTCGACTATTTTCCGTTCGTCATGTTACCAGCCGAAGTTCCCGTGCGCATCTTGATGACGCAACGGCCTGTCCTTATGTTTGCAGTGCTCACCGTGGCTTCGTATGACTCGGCCTTGTTGCAGCTCAGCTTGAGTCGTGAGTTCCGCAAGGTGGTCATGGTCAAAGTAATGAACGGTGAAAAGAGCCTCGACCTCCTTCAGGGATTGCTGGTTTTCATCGCATGGCATCATCACTATATGGACCCCCAAGGCGTCTCCATGCACATGCTTCTACAGATGTGCATTGGCATGGCCGGCGACCTTGGTTTGGACCGAATTGCTTCATCTTATCATCTGAACGACCCGCGTGAAAGAGAATCAAAGCGCGCGTATTTGGGATGCTATTATCTCTCCTCTAGCCTCAGACTGGTGGAACACAGCAGGCCGCACAGTCTGACTTATACACCGATTATACGAAACTATGCCACCGAGTTGTTCCGTTTCAGAGATAGAGAGTCCGACCAAGTACTACCCTCTCTGGTAGAAACCTGTAGACTGTTCGAGGATGTCGAGGAGACATTCCACAGTTCGTCCGAGCAGGTCTTGGTCGCAAAATCCCAGACTAAGCGTCTCGAGGAGCACTGGGAGGCCATCCGAACCCAGTCAAGGCATATGAGTGAGAAATATAGTAAGTGGAATCGCCTTGTCTCTACATCTCATACTAATCCTCCTAAGAAACGCTGCAGTGGCTACAACTCGCCTCCAAAGTCCACATGTTTCAGCAAAGCGTAGCCCTAGACCTCACAGATCGCGACAACGTCCCCTGGGCCGCCGGATTCCAACTCTCGCTCCGCATCAGCTGCCTCCGCTCCATCGAACAGTTCCTCGACGCAAGTGTCCAAATGAGCGGGAGCCAATACGAATGTCTTTCGATCGTCGACTGGTTCCATCTCATCTCCACGTTAACCATGCTCGGAAAACTGGCGCTCCACTCTTCCACCGTACCAGGCTGGGACCCAACCGAACTCCAGCTCTCCAAAACCTTCCAGCACTTTCGCGACCAACTCTGTGCGCAAATGCCACGTCCACCGCTCGACGGCCAGGAGCGCAAGGTTGAAAACGTGTTTGATCGGTTCAGGCGCATCACGACTGTTATGAAGCTTTCAATACGACAGACTCCCGGCCGTTCGAGTCCGAGCTCGACTTTTGAGATTACGACGAGTTCCAGGCAAACGGTGAGTTTGCTGCAGGAGAACCCGATTCTGCCGAAGCCGAATGGAGTGGCGAATGGGGTTGATTTGCCGGCGCCGTGGAAACAGAGCCAGCCGACGTATGATATTGCAAGTGAGGAGTTTTTGAGGAAGTTTTTGATGGGAACGCTCTGAGAGGACTTCGAATAGTTTCCTGCCCGGATTCCAAATAACCTGGCTCGAATATCATCTATTTCCTGAACTTCTAATGCGGTATGGGCCGCGGTTCGTGTTGGGCAAAAAGTCCAGAGGAACATGCAGGCATGGTACACGGACATACGATTGTACCGATGCTCGAAGGACACCACCACCTTCATGCCGGATTATATTGGATATGCGAAGCTCGTCATATATGGAATGGCACCTTCCTTAATAGGCGCACCCGCTTCCAAGAATCAGCCTTGCCCTCGCCAGCCGATTGCTTCGAATGAAAACATCAACCGGAACCTCCTTACTCCCGAGAGAGAGGAGAGCAATGCTTTAGGTTGCGCGGCGTACTATTCCATTCGCATTCGACGGTGGACCAGCGCGAGGTACATGCATCCGTTTCTTTCCTCTCAGGCTGTCAGGTGTATGCAGCAATCAGGGATTGGCTGACTGACTCTTGCATTGCAGAGGAACATCTTTGGGTGAGACATTTGTTTGCGCTTGTCGAGGCCAATGTTACGATCTGTTTATGGGAGAGTCTTCGCCGTCTTCCGCGCCCCTCCCAGTGGAAGCAGGGTTTGGGAGATCTATTGTCCGTATAGATTTCCCCAGGCATTTGCGAAGCGGAATGTGTTGCAGAGACGATGGAATTTTGCTATAGTTGAGATGACCTTCTAATATGATACCCTTTTCCTTTTTACCAAAACACTACAATCACGCACAAATTCTCAAAAACGCGAACATCTTACCATCTATCCAGCTCAAATCATTGCATAGAACGAGTTTTGAAATATATACATATATAATGAGCCCCCGCTTACTCAATCCGTCTTCTAATCTCGTATTCAAGCGCTGCCACGTTCACAACTAAACCGAAATAGGATATCTAGATATTGTTTCATTCCTGAACCAGTTCCCCGGGCATGACCAGGGATCAGTGTACAAAGAACAACGTCTTCCTCGCAAACATTCCCTTTCCACTCTCTCAGCGTCTAAGCGGCTATCCAACAGAGGTGTCGAGCCTTTAACAATTGAGTGAGCTCCTTTTTCATTTTTTTTCTTTTGGCTTTCTCAGCTTTGAATCTTGATGTTCTTACCTCCCTCCCCCCAATTATTCGCAGAAAGAAACTCACTACTGTCTCACTCTTGCCCGCCTGCATATCCGTTCCGCTTTTTCTTTTATTGGCAATTAAAATAATAGGGTGCTTCGGCAGTAAATCCGCCCCCGATGCTCAAGGGTAGGGCGGAGGTGCTAGCACGGGCGCCAATATGGGTGCAGCGACGACCCAGCTGGTACGGTTCGAGCACCCGTGGGACTTGATCATGGGTGGGGGGGTTATGGTGGGGATGGTGGTGGTGGTGGAGGAGGAGGAGGATAAAGAGAGGGGTGCATGAGAAGAGGAGAGGGATGTTGAGGGGAAGAGTGAGAAAGATTTGGCAAGGATTTCTCTAAAGAGAAAGTGGAATTTTACAAGAATTGTGTTTTAAAGAGGAAGTATATCTTTCGAGAAGAAGTAGAAGGTGAACCACCTCAGAGAATTCGTTCCCACATGAGGCTTTGGGACTGAATCTTACAGTGTCTTTATGAACCAAGTCCCAACACTTCAATCCCCCCTCAAAATACATTTTCTTGCACAGAAAGTCTTTTAGAGACTGCACTGTTTATCTCTTCAGCAACTACCGTCTGGTACGGTAAATTTTCAGGTTCTCCAGAGTAACTCCGCGCTGCTCTTCAGGCAGAGATAATCATTCTCTTTTATGCTCTTTCGCGTCATCGAACCTCTTCCCAATATTTCCCTTCTCTGCCACCTTAAATCGTATCCTCAATGTGCTACGGACTCAGCCGATAGCGAAGAATGGTCCGTGAATAGGTGGTCATACCGGCCTGCAATGTTCTGTTCCCTTCCACGGGCTTGACAGCAGATTCTGTTCTTTTTCAGCACTGTACGGATCTGGTGACGTTGAGTACACCTCCAGCGAAAGCAACCAACCCATCTCCACGGTTGATCACAGAACTTCATAATCCCTAGTTGATAGAGTTCTCCTCACCCCCCTCCCTTACACTCTCCATACGGCATCCGCCATCCTAGCTACCTGCCCCATTTCCTCAACGTCATGCACGCGAATGATATCCGCGCCCCCTTGGATCGCAGCAGTAACAGCCGCAGCTGTGCCCCAAGTTCTCTCTTTGGCCTCCTTAACTCCCGTAATGCGTCCAACAAACGCCTTCCGACTAGTCCCCACCAGCCACGGCAACCCCTGCAAACCCGGATAATTCCTAAGTTCATGAAGGCGACGAAGGAGCTCAAGGTTGTGTTCTTGAGTTTTTGCGAATCCGATGCCTGGGTCGAGAATGATGCGCCAACGGCGGACTCCTGCTGCTTCGGCTGCTTGCACTCTTCCAAGCAGCTCACGGCCGACGGTTTCAACGACGCCGTCTGGATACGATGCGAGTTCATTCATTGTCTCCGGAGTCCCACGCATATGCATCAAACACACGGTACACCCCAGCTCCGCCATCGTCCCCAGCATCCTTTCATCCATCAACCCCGCGCTAACATCATTCACAATATCCGCGCCCTTTTGGATGGCTGCGGCCGCGACGTCGGACCGGTACGTGTCTACGCTTATAGCGATGTTGGTGGCTTCCGGGATGGAGCGGATGAGATCGATGGCTGGAAGTACACGCGCTAACTCCTCTTCCGCTGAGACTTGTACGGCTCCAGGTCTAGTGGACTGGCCTCCAAGATCCAGAATAGTTGCTCCGGCGGCGATGTGGGATTTCATGGTGGTGGTTAGGACGGAGGTGTCCACGTGGTAGTTTTTTCCACCATCGGAGAAGGAGTCGGGGGTTAGGTTAAGGATGGACATTACGTGGGTTTTGCGATGGGTGTGGTTTGCTGTGATGGGGGAGAGGGAGGGGGCTAGAGGGGTCATTGGAGAAATAGGGATTTCAGGGGCTGGTAGAGCCTTTAGGTAGTCTGAGAAGGTGTTGAAGGGGGATGTTGGGGGGGCTTGGCTCGGGATGAGTCTAAGATGATTAGTAAAGTTCATGCTATATGATTGGGAGAGCTTACTCGCAGAGGGGTCGGAGAACAAACTCTCTTTCCAGCATAAGTGCATGAGGGACCTGGAGTCTATCATTTGAGAAAGTTATCTCGTCATAGAGAAGAATATCAAGGTCGATATTCCGCGGTCCTTTGTCAATTACTTTGACTCGTTTCATAGTTTTCTCTATGGACTGCAGTTGATCTAGCAGTTCAATCGGAGATAATGATGTTTCTATCTGAATTTATGTTAGCTTACATCATCCCATGTCTGGAGATAGTCATTGCTCACTTCACAAACACCATTCACAAAGTTGTCTTGATCCAAGACGTACATAGCCTTGGTTTCCCAGAGGCTACTGGTCCTCAAAACATGAATTTCACCACTGGCGTCCATTAAATTGCAGGATCTTTCGATTTCGCTAACTCTATCCCCCAAATTGCTTCCTAGGGCGATGTATGCGCGGTGGTTCATGTTGGAGGGAGTAGTGCTGATTCTGCGGACGCATTCAGTTTCAAGCATCATTGGAGCCATTCTAGTAGAGATACGGATATTGATAGGTTTTGTAAGAAGACGGGGCACCCGAGTGGCAAATACCCGGGTGAATGCACGTGCTCGCTGAGGAGAACCGTTGACTGAAGTGATGAACCGTCGTCCAGTATCAACTCGGATAGTCTGACGTGAATGTAGGTATAGCCTGAGAGAAGCTGGTTTCATGTCCAAAAGAAGGAGAGGAGGGAGAGCCAAATAGGGAGTGAAATAGTGAAATCAATTTAGGGTCCAGAATCGTAAATTTGTCGGGCACCAATGCCACTCCGATCGGAGGTCGGAGATATCGGGCATGAGAAACTAGCGGCGGGGTTTAGCACGTGACTATTATTTCTCGCCAAGTCCTTTCACCTCGGTCCCCAAATCTTAGTCATCAAGTTTAGACGGTTTAACCAGGCCCTTCCCCACACGAACAACTCCGGGGCGCGTTAAAAGATTCCGTACTCCAGCATCTGGGCCGTGCTAAACAGCTGCTGCAACAACATTCCACTTCCAACCCTGGAAGTTACCTCGGCTCCGCATCTCTCGCCTCATAAACTCAACACCACCCTTCTTTCTTCCATCTCTCTCATTATTCTACTCAACTCAACTCTGCTTCTTCTCCTATTCTACTATACTTTTCTAATAATCTATACTCCTCCCAGAATTTCAATATGGCCTCCCCACGTAAGCTTCCCTGTCCTTTCACATGCATTCATTGTTTACTGATAAATGCCCAGAGCAAATCCGTACCACTCTCACCGACCAGCTGAAGATCCAGCACCCTATCTTCCTTGCTGGCATGAATGTTGCCGCTGGCCCTAAGCTCGCTGCCGCTGTTACCAATGCCGGAGGTCTCGGTGTCATTGGTGGTGTCGGATATACCCCAGATATGCTCCGCGAGCAGATCGCTGAGTTGAAGAGCTACCTCACAGACAAGAATGCACCATTCGGTGTTGATCTGTTGCTTCCTCAGGTTGGTGGAAGCGCTCGCAAGACGAAGTAAGCTCCTTTTCTTAAGTCCGCTTGACCATTCACAGCTCTTGGAGTGACCAGTAATCTAAACATGTGAAAAGCGTTGAAGCTGACTGTCTACCTTCCGCAGCTATGACTACACCAAAGGCAAGCTCAACGAGCTCGTCGACATCATTATCGACTCCGGCGCCAAATTGTTCGTCTCCGCCGTCGGCGTTCCCCCCAAGGCCGTCGTAGACCGCCTCCACAAGCATGGAATCCTCTACATGAACATGATCGGCCACCCCAAGCACGTCAAGAAATGCCTCGAGATCGGCGCCGACATCATCTGCGCCCAGGGCGGCGAAGGCGGTGGCCACACCGGTGATGTCCCCACCACCATCCTCATCCCCACCGTCGTCGAGCTCGTCAAGGGTCACAAGTCCCCAATGACCGGCGCCCAGGTGCAGGTCGTCGCTGCCGGTGGTCTGTTCAACGGACAGTCCCTCGCTGCTGCCCTCATGCTCGGCGCCTCCGCCGTCTGGATCGGCACCCGCTTCATTCTGGCTGACGAGGCTGGCGCGCCTAAGGCCCACCAGGAAGCCGTCCGCACCGCCGGCTTCGACGATAATGTCCGCACCATCATTTTCACCGGGCGCCCGCTGCGCGTGCGCAAAAACCCTTATATTCAGAACTGGGAGGAGAATAGGCAGAACGAGATCAAGGAGCTGACTAGCAAAGGTGTTATCCCTGTTGAATATGACCTTGAGAAGGAAGATGTGGACGATGAGACGATGGATAGCGCAAGGCCGTTCTTAATGGGTAAGGCGGCAGCTGTTACGAATGAGAAGAAGCCTGCCAAAGCCATCATGGATGAGATGATCAGCGGCGCTGTGGAATGGATGCAGAGGGGTAACTCTTATATTGTGTCGAAGCCTAGGTTGTAGATTCAGCGTTGGCGTGAGGGGTGGTTAACGACTTTTGATTGGCAGCATGTAGGATTCTTGTCTATATATCATTGGCACTTTTACCTCATACGCGTAGGATTGTTGTTCGAATTTGAAAGGCGCTTCGTCAGTCAAGGTGACTGAATGTCCTCTAATAGATCATATAGTTCGATTCAATAAGGCCTTTAATAATTAAATCACGACAGCCAGCCCAAGGTATATACATTAAAAGGAGTTAAAAGTCCATTTCTGCTTAGACTCCCATGCTCTAGCTTCTAGGCACAAAACGCATGTTTAACGTACGGATATTAGTAATACCGAAATCTAATGAACAATAGTGCTGTTCAGGACTTTATTAAATTTCTTTATAATAGAAGTTACACAGAAACATATCACATACGACCACAGGTAGGAGAATATAGGGCTTCCCGTCCGATCAGCCGTACTCAAGCTCCTAACCGGTCAGTTAGTATTGCGGTGGGTGACCACGTGAGAATCCTGACTGTTGTATGTTTTTGTTATATTTTTGTATTGCTTATTTGATATAAGCTGTGGTAGAGGAGAAAGAAAGAGGGTAGAGGAAGAGGGGAGCGTACTGTTTAGGTTGTATTTTGACAATTGTGACGTTGTTTGGTATACTGGGTTTCTTTTGCGTACTCATGGGTAAGCAGATTTGGAAAGTGACAAGAAAATGCTTGGTATTCTTGATCTTTGCCCAATATTAATATTGATTAATGATAAGTTACACACAACATTATTTATCACATACGACCATAGGTAGGAGAATATAGGGTCTCCTCGCCGACTGGTCAAATCTCGTTGCGCTGCATTGGGTGAATTTTGGTTCCTAAGTTCCGAAGATAGTAAAATGGGTTTCTGAAATGGTGGGTGAGCGCATAATTAGGTTTCAAGAAAGCGCTTAGTGTTGGTTGGGGACGGAATACGAAAACCAATAAACGCTTCTTCTATCCCTGCTTGCACATGAATGATAGATTAATGTCTCGGTGCTCCGATTAAAGCAGCAAGAGGCGTAGCCTTTTAATTAAGAGAGTAAGCTTCAAATTTCAGATATGGAAACTAGAAATGCAATCAGCGACAAGTTCACAGATTTCTCGGGTCGTAAGAAGCCAACATCAAAAGCTACGTTTCTTTCTTGAGGCCTCTACAACGCTCTTCGTCACGCTGGTTTTGACTTCTCTATCTGTCCCTCCCCTCCCCCACTCCATTGGAAATGTCACAGTGCTTGGACTTGGTAAGCGCCCTTCTGCAATTCAGAATCCAGATCCTAGAAGCCAAATTCTGTCTCCACGAATATGGAAAACGACGTGGCTCTATGGATACCCCTAAACGCGTGGGCAGCCTCGAGAGCACATGCTCTTCGGATTTCTTCCTTAGCTAGCGCAAGCACTATAACCGAAGTGTCCCATTTGTCCTATTGTTCGGGGTAACGAAAACTGCCTAAACTATCCAATACAGTTCAGAGGTCGGCACCGCCCTCAATACCAAAGCTTCGGAATGAGAAGATTGTCAGCCCAAGATCCTTTGAATCCATTTATGTGCCTCATATTGCCTTGGCTCACATTGCTTTTCCTCATATTACTTTGCCTCATTGCTTTGCCTCATATTTATATCGCTCACATCGCTTTAATCATTGCTTTGCCTCAGAGCCGATCACGATTCAGAACTTCCTTTCCGAAATTCTGAATAAAAGATCAGTGCTTGCCAAAAATGATACAGTCACAAAGTTTTTGTAGCTCTAACCAAATCGAGCGCAAAGCAATGACAACCGAAGGGCTGCTTCCGAGGACTTCATCGGGCTCTACCCATTACATTAGAATGTCCAAGAATTTCATGTTAAGAGAGAGTGGCACTATGGGGCATCCGGTACCTTAGTCAGTAGCATAGAGCGAACCCCTCTCCTTAAAGAGAGAGCTCTGCACCAGCTTGAGGAGAATAAACACTTATGTCACGGTGTTGCGCAAGAGAAGGTCAATCGTTATATTGATTACCCAAGTAGCTAACTTTATGAGAAGAAAGGATTAGAGAAGAAGGAGGAAGGGGTGGGCAGCAAGTCTTGGATAGATATCCTCCGCGCACTAGTGACTAAGCGACTCAAGAGAGTTGCGGACCACTCACGTGTTCATCATTCACTACGCAGTGGTTCGACCTACCCGACACAATCCACCCAACCTATACAAGCATGTGAGCCGTCACAACTTACACCATCAACAAAAAGAGGTGAGGTAAGTGAAGTGAGGTAAAATGATATGAACAAGTTGCGCCAAATAAACCCCAGTAGAGCTGATCCTCCCACCAAACCTCAGTCAGCCCCTGCTATTTCACTTTATAGGCATAGGCTGGCTAAGACACCAGTCCTGGGGACTTGATACTGAGTTATTACAGAACTAGACCTCACATATGAGTCGTCCGGCTGAACTGAGTCGCAATCGTTTTGGTATACGAGAAGCGGCTCCTGAGTCCTGACCAGCGCGATGTCATGCAGAGTTAATGGAGAGTAAGGAGCTGTCACGACCATAGACGGTGACTATTACTATCTCATTGGACAGTCTGAGAGAGCAGAGTAGTAAACCACAGTTTGTGGTTACCCCGCTAAACTGAATACAACTTGCGGTAACCCTGCTAATCTGACCACAACTTGTGGTAACGCTGCGAAAATGACCATAGACTTCCTGACGGAGCAAAGCCGATTTCCAAGGAATGCACTGTGTATATTGAAAAGAGTTGACGAAAATTTGATACTCTACACCTGAAACTTGCAAAACAGAGATTAGATTAAACACCGATGAATAGCCTTTTCCAGCAGAAAACAATAACAAGTCTCCAAGCTAATGTATTGTTAGTACATCTGCCTCTTCTATATGTTCTTCTAGCTTGTACATGACTGATTCTTCCCACTTCGTATATGGAACTCTCTGGCCTACATTCTCTACTTTACATGATTATGGTGGTAGGGGATTCTTTTGATCCACTTTTACGGAAGTATTTGATACGGCCTTATGTTTTCCAGTCAGACGTAATACTCTGTACCAGTATTAAACATACCTTTCTAAGAACGACCACCTCCGCCATTAGCTGGTCTACCTCCTGTTTCAACATCGCTTTCTCTGCTAGATGCTGCCCTAAAGAAGCGTACACTGTTTGATAGCATTGCATAAGGTCTTGTGAATGCTTCCAGACGTAATATTCTAGGTCATTTCTATGGTTGATTTCCCTCTCTAACTCCGCTCGCGTTTGGCAGTGATTTCTGATGTCACATTCGCGGAGTGAAACTATTGTTTGCTGGTTGTTGATCATAACTTTGCTGATTTCCGTTATTGTCAACCACTGTCTCTTGGTTTGTTGGTCCAGGCTCTCCAACTGAGATTGCTGAGGATGTGCAGTTTAGCGCAGACGGGGGGGGTCACTGTAACCATAATGATATAAGAGCATTGTAAAGTACTAAAAACTAGCGGCGGTTAACCCTTCTTATCTATCATTTACCATATTAAGATCTAAAAAGGAAGTATAACTTTCGATATTGTATTTTAGCATCCGGCAAGCTATTTCTGAGAACCGAAGTTTAAGGACGCGGAGGAGGGGAGCGCAACCTATGCAAGCATGTGATCCATGCCCTGAGAGCCACGAGCTACGAGCCACGAGCATATTAAACCACCCAGAGTGAACTAAATCGCTATAAATACACCGTAGACGACCCAATCCTCATCAGGAAAACACATCATCGTGTAGAAGTAACACAAAGAAACCACTAGAACTACTCCATTCGGTAGCCTAGCATGTTGAGAAGATACAGCGATACGGAAGTATACGACTGTTCCTAAAAGGAAGGTCTCAATGACAGCTGCTGAACTAGGGCCTGAACAAAGTTAATAGTGCAAATGACTTAGTAGGGCTGCTTACTGATACCCCACATAGTTGGGATGACGAGACGGGCTTCCAAGGATGAATAGGAGTGGCAATATAGAACTAGAATTAATTGATGGCCGCGCTTTTCTAGTCCACGCTAGGGGGCAGCGCTTATATATATAGACAATCGCTATGAATTGCAGCCAGCTTCAAATAAGCAGTATCTGTGGTGGATAACTGGATATGGTGAGGAATGAACCAGGAAAAACAATATTCCAGGCAGCTAAGGAGTTGGTATTACTCGTGTGTCACTGACTAATCTCCTAACTAATATACAATCAGTATAATTCGAGTGCGTTTCCCTCTCTGTTCCCTCCATCTCCTCCTTGCGCACCTCTATCTTTGTTAGTAGGCGGCCTTGTTTCACCACACTACTCCACGTGGGTGGGTTCTTAGTCATAGGACCAGTGACATCCACTAATCCCCCTCCAATGCGCATTTCTAATGTAGCAATCTTCTTCTGAATATCGAGAAGAATGTGATTTTGGTTTTGGAATGGACCTGTCTTAGCATGCCCACCTAAAGCCATATGTGTCATAGACATCAGAGAGAAGGGTATTGGAGTGGCAATCTCGCCATGCTGAATCGTCTGGTAGATCAGCTAGACTATCCAAGTAACATATGTACGTGTTGCATATACTTCTATACGTTTCTATATGCTTCCGCTCCTTCCCCAAACAGATCATGTAATCACATGATCTCATGTATATATTCATCGCTCTTTTCATCATAGATAGAATCAATCCATTCGTTCCAAAGACAATATTTGTGAGCATTTCCGCATGCTAAATACAACCTCCATCAAAGGGTTTCTAGACTTACCCAAACTTCTTACGCTGCAGGTCGATCACCTCGGAATTCGCACCATTGCCTTTGAATTGGGCAACGATGAAAATCCAAAATGGTTGAGGGATGAGAACCGACTAATGAATATATTTGTCGATAGAGCAGCAACGTCTTTTGCAACACTGTTTCCACGGAATCCAAACACTAACACTGTAAACTATGAGGGGTATTGAATACATGAACAGGGAGCTAAGATTCATAAGACCTTGTAGTCTACACTCACCACTTCTTATGTATTATTAGTCTCGCTGACTTCCCCCTGGTAGAAATCAAGGCTGCATTCAAGACGAAGGATACCCAGCTCCTTGTATCTTAACGCCCGTGTACATGCAAGTATCCAGAAGTTCCATGCTCCTGAAATACACGAGCAAAAAAGTGGGTATGGTAACTTACCGAGCATTTCACAGCTAAGAATTCATTATAATGGTATTCTAAAGGACACCGCTGCCTGCTCAAAGAGTGCCCCCTCCTTTCTATAGTGCACGGAACTTCGTATGATAAAAGTTATGGCCGTCTTACAAGTGGAACTATCATGAATTCGATAGCAGACATGATTGGTTGTATTTGAATAACATTGGACGCACAAAGATAATTATTAGGTGTCACTAACATAAAATGTTTGCTCTTTGCTCATGTTCTATGAAACTAAAAAGGATGGGTCTGTCGTTATTCTAACACTTAACACTTACTTATAACCTCTTTATGGCACGACAAATATCTCGGATAGAGCAAGGCCTTTAGCATTCTACTGAGTGCAAGCTTTGCGGTGGGAATACAGAGCAAGGTAACGTCAGATCCTATCAGGCTATTCGAACGCTCCCAAACCAAGAGTGCCTTGAACATGAGATTCCTATTCTTGAAGACGCTCGTATAGGACGTATTCGTGTTGGCACATTCAGCTCGTCATGGATTCGTCATTTGGGAACCGTCCCTGCGCTTTATCTGGTCCACCGCCGCTGCGCTCAAATAATCCGCCATGCAGCAGGTTACAGCAGACCGACGACATCTCTCCTTACTCTTATCTCTATCTTGTCACCAACAGCTCCAGTCGACAGTTCCAATTCCAACCCGCTCTCGAATCTGGATGGAGATTTATTTGCTACAATCTTCGATCGCTGTCCAACAATAATAACCCAACAAATTGGCAACGATGTTTCATTCCGAAAATTGCTCCATAATCTCCCGCCAGAACTTCTTTCGCTTATTCTATCAAGTTGTCAGGCAGAGCATGCTCTTGCAATAACAGTGGGCCTCCCAGAAGTTTACTTCAATCAAGTAATCAGAGACAATATCGCCAGGCAACGTATCACAGTTGGGATACAAGCAACTCGGCTCTTACATGATCAATCGCATGACGAAGTTTACACGGAGAAAAACGTAAAGCTTTCGGCAAATATGACAGCCGTTTTTATATCACTTGGTGGCGAAATATATTTGCAAGATATTAGGGAGAGAAGTTCATGCTGGAAGCCATCAAAACATTATAAAGACTTTTCTCTGGACACAGGTCCTCAACTTCTTGCATTGCAAGTGGATCATCTCGGAATTCGCAATATTGCGTTTGGATTAGGCAAAGATAAAAAACCACAATGGTTGAGAGATGAGAATCGGCTAGTAAATATATTTGTCGATAGAGCAGCTACTGGCTCTTTTGCGAGCATACGCATCGTTTCTGATGTAAGTACACCATTTCAACGGAAGTTTCAACACTGACATAGATTGAAAGCCTATTAAAATTCGTATGATTGACATTGCGGTTCCCGACCGTAGCAGCCACCCCCATCCTCGGCCACTTATGCCATATCATCGTGGCATATGGGTTCCCTACTCTGTACAAACCACTCGTAAGCCGTACCTGCAAGTTGAAGGCTACTTTGAACCCTCAT
>ML994329.1:0-19204 GCA_010093945.1 Delitschia confertaspora ATCC 74209 | reverse complement strand
GAAGCGTGGAATTAAATGACAATAAAAGAAATGAACACTTATGTGCAGATTTAGGTTGCTCACCTTTCGGCGTCCAAAAGAATTTAAGGAATATTCTACTTCGAAAAATAACACACTCTACTATCATGATGGGGAGTAGCCTGTCTAGGCAGGGTACTAAGGACTAAGCATAGGGTTTCCCCCACAAAGGGTTTTCCGAAATAGATAGTGGAGTCTGTGTGGGCCTTTTGTGAAACCGCATCGGACATAAATGAGAATTAACAATAATATCATGATGGCTATAATCCCTTGATTTTTTGGGATACTCTATCTTACCGGCTGTAGTCTGTTTAAAAGAGTTACTATAGTGATGTAACCAGGTCGTGTTTGAGAATGGAGCATCATAGAAAATATACTAAGGAAGAGAAGGAAGAAAGAATAACAGGGGAAGCGAAGAAGAAAGAGAGTGAGATACGGAAAGGAGGCAATAGGGAAAAGAAGAGAATGTAGGGAAGAGTGGGGTGCCGAAACAGAAGAAGAGAATGTAGGAAGTGGTGGATACCGAAAGAGGAAAAGAAGAAGAAACTATTATATCGAGAAGATTGAAATGACTAGAGAAGGGATGCCGAGAAAGAAGAACGACGACAGTGACAGAATGTAGAGAAGAAAATAAGACAAAGAAGAATAGAATACAAATTCACGGAAGAGCGACGGACATGGAGAACACGTATTCCGTGGACACCGTTATTCTTCTACCTTACATGTACATCATCACTAATTTGACATATCTCTTAATAAAGTTTGCGAGATGATTGTTCGCTCGTCAGTCATGGGCGTGCCCGAAATTGGATTCGTGCTGGTAAATAGTATATTTATGTCTATCATCCAGCCTGTCCGGCCTTCCGGCAATCAAGATATCTCGAATCCTATGTGGATATTATGTCGCAAACCTGCCCTCCATGATACTTAGTTGACCTGAGTACCATAACCCCTGATGCCTTCAGCAAAGGCCCAGCTCTGGCTTTCCAACTTCTCATCCTGCTTCAACTCCACTCCGTCCTTAGTAACCACAGCAATGGAGTATTTATCCATACTCCTTGCATCCCTGTAGAAAAGTACCTTCATGGCCTCCTTGACCAGTAACACAGCCTCCTCCCGACTGACATTCGGAACCGCAGCCTCATCAGGAATCGACCGCCTTAGTATCGGCTGCGCAAGATGCGCACCGAAGCCTGTAGCAAGCGTTGGAGCGGAGAATGTCGTACCCAGCAGATCTGCGCTCGCGAGAAACGGCTTGTCCTCGCCATCCAAACCCGCAATCAACAGGTGGTTCCACAGTGGATTAAAGTCCGATCGGCGCTTGTACATAACTTTGGAGAGGTAGGTATGGAGATTCTTCGCATTGAGAGGGGTGCCGTCGGAGCCGTAGTTCTCACGGATGTCGAGTGAGTTGAGGAGGCGGTCCAGGTACTGCATGTCGGATACATCGCCGCCGAAGCCTACGACTACTTGATCGTTGAACTTGCGGAGACGCTTGACGTCTGTGAAACGCGCGAGGGAGCCATATGAAGCTAGATAACACGGAGGTTAGAATTATGTTTGGAAAGCTTCCCGGTGCCGTTTATGCTGATGCCATACCCAAGTTATCTGCTGCGATGACGATGCCGTCCTTGAACTTTGCTGCTACGACCGACGTTCCGGTGACGATTGGGGATTGTGTATGTTGGTTGGGCCCTCCCATTTGGAAATGTGACTGATCATACGCTCCGTACACATCGTCCCTTGGCTAATATGGTCAGTAAGGTAGTGATGGCAAGGACACTGTTAACGTACACGGCCCCAGGCTTGAGGAAGGTGGTTCATAGTGGCGCAGAAAGTGTATTTGATTTGTAAGTGTAGAAGAAAGGATATGTAACGGAGGGAGGTGGTGTGAAGGTGAAAGCAGCGAGATAGTTTGGAGATGATGTCGGTAGTGAGGTTGCCGTAGGCAGCTTGACCGTGAAGCTGAGGGCGAGTGCCAAGAGATGGCCCAAGCTCCCCCGCTACGTTGTCGTGACTATTAACTTGAGGGACTGTTGTTTCCCTTCACGGTATGAAGTCTTTTTTTTAGGTAGAGTAAGATGGTTTCCACTGTGAGAGTATTAGCATAATAATTGAAAGCCCTCCGTGATCCTTTTTCTGAAATATTCATCACTTGCCTTGAACAAGAAATACGAACGTCTTCTCTGCTTCGGGATAGTAATTCCTGCTAACTCATCATGAGCTCCCCCAATGTAGGAGCTCAAATTAAGACGAAACAGATTTAGGCGTTGGTTACGCGTCACGCATTTGCTCTGAAAGAGTCATGGTTCACCAGTTAACAGAGCAACCATGCTTGCTCCTTGGTCCCATCCGAACTTATACAAGTGTACAAAGCCAGCAGGCAGCTGAACCTAAGCACATACGGACCTTAGCTATTGGAAGTTACCTTGCTATATATTGAAGACAGAATAACGGCATTTGACGCCGTGGTCGATGCAGACTCACGAGAAAGGCCGTTGCCCCTACTAAGTGGAAGGCAGCGCGCGGTAGCAATATAACAGACATATTAAAGAGTGAGGAGTACCTTTATCTCTAAATTAAGCGGTTGCTTGCCGGAAGTTATATTCCCACATCTCCTGGAAGACGCACCGCTGATCCTTAACATCATACACCGCGATATCATTGTAAAAATTTCTTTGAGCTATTTTCCCCATATCATACCTTTTCACCTCACTTTTTTCGAAGACGACCGCTAAAAAATTCCCAATGGCGCATTAGTTCTGAACAGCCTATAACCGCAGCAATCCACTATAACAGAACAACGAAAGCCTCTCCACTTTGGAACATCTCCCATTCTTTCGGAACCGTCACGGAGGAACATGTCTTCACTGCCACGTTATGATACCCCAATCCTTCTCCCGTGCGGGGATGACTTTGGAATACGCTGTCTGAAGACATGGTTCAGGAGCGGCAAACGGGGTCCAATGTGTCAAAGAGACACCATCATGCCTCAGATACTCTCACCCCAGAGCTCCCAATGGCAATAGTCGGCAGCGATGAATGGACAGCGCTGTTTCGAGGTTTCACTGATGGTGTACAATTAGATATAGAGGGCCAATACCTAAAGTTAATACGGATTCAGCTTTCACCTACTGTGGCTCGGGGCTATATGATCTTAGGTCAGATCACGATAGTGCAGTATAACAGGCATGGGCGGCCAGGGGATCTTTCTGAGTGGATTATGAAAACTGAGAAATGTTCTGGGTATGCTCTTTCTTGCTACGATGACGACGAGGAGGACTTTCAGATGCAGTCTGATCGGTTTTGGGGTTCAGTGATTAAGCCTTGGGCCGCTCAGGAGAGGATGATGACGTACTTCAGGGGCCGTATAAGAGGGAGGGGTGCCGAATGAATTTGGAAACAGGGCAGATGATTCTCGATAGGCAGATTCATGGAAAGAGGGTTGCAATGATAAATCTTCTAACGGGAGCGTTAGTCAGTAGACACGCCTGCTGTCTAGATGGGGTACCTATTAAATAAGTACTAGGGAGAGACTAGGGAAGCGGACAGAGCTTTGCTTCCTTTCCTCATACAGGTGACACAAACCTGTCTTTGGTACAAGGCGCGATTACGATATCAAGGAAACTGCATTGGTACACTACATCAGCAGAAGACACAAAAGAAAAGCACACGGACCAAAACACGTCTATCCCATCTCTGGCTTTGAAAAAGAAATCTTAGTTGTGGTTCTTTTAGTAGCCGACACTGTACAAGTATAACACACATATCCAGCCCTTTCCTTCTCCGCACCTCATGCTCCCGCGCTAAACGATAAATGCAGTTTATGGCTTCTTGTTGTCCGGCTTGGGAAGCTTGTCGAGAATAGAACTCTTGTATGGAGGGTTGTAGACAATCTTTCTTGTTTTGATTGGAGTCCACTTGTATCTGTCTTTTTGTCAGTATATGGCACTAGTTCACGTTTGCGACGCACTCACCTCTTAACCCACACGCTGAGCGCATAGAGAACGCTGGTAATTGCCAGCACCTTCCAGCCCATCTTCTTGCGGTCATCTGCCTCTGGCTCAGCTGCCCAGTTCAAGAATTCCGTAACATCCTTGGCCATTTGGCTCGTGGTGGCCTTGGTGCCGTCCTCGTACTCTACCAAATCATCGTACAACACCCTAGCCATTGCAATTCCGGTACCGGGGAAATAGGGGTTGAAATTCAGGCCGGAAGCCACAACGGCTCCCGCAGGGGGCTCCTCAGGGTAACCAGTCAACAAGCTGAAAATGTAGTTGCAGCCGCCGTGCCTGGCCTTGACCATGAGGGATAGATCCGGGGGAAGAGCTCCGTTGTTCGCAGCACGAGCAGCCTCGTCATTCTTGTAAGGAGATGGCAGGTAATCCGAAAGCTTTCCGGGACGCTTTTCAATCTCGCCCTCGTCATTGGGCTCGGTATCGTACTCGTTCTCTTCGGCGAGTGCCTTGGCTTCATCGACGGTCATGATAGTACCGACGAGGGACCGGTAAGGGATACGCTGAAGGGAGTGGCAGGAGGCGCAGACCTCGCGGTACACCTGAAAACCGCGGCGGAGACTGAATTTTGTTTTTTAGTTTTAATTCGAGTGCGCAACAGATGGAAACTTACGCCTGGTGATCAAAGGTCTTGTACCACTTCCCATGTTCCCACGGGTATTGAGTGGGGTGAAGCCTGTTTACGATGATGATTAGTACCGTTTCCTCTTATGGTTCTGTCGCTAATATTCCCTCAACAACCATTCGCGCTCGGATATTACTCACCCTTCTTCAGCCGGAGTCATGGCATCAACATTGCGTCCGTAGAGGTGATAATACCATGCAATGGATCCGATAGCGAAAGCGGTGGCACCCGTCTGGACAGCGGTCTGTTTCCAGGATGAGGCAGCTTCCTCGGCTGTGGAGCTGGACGTCGAAGAAGGACGCTATATCACCCAATTCATCAGCAAACGTGTCAATTGTATCCAGACAGACATGTCGAATATTTGGAACAGCCGCGACAGGGCTGCGGGAGTAGGAAGAAGCTCGGTGGATAGGCTGGATAGGATCGCTCGGGATTCCGTACCTTGGGCGTGGCATTGCGGGTGACGCGGGCGACGGGGCGCGCCGCACGGAGGACCGATCGAGCCAACATGGTGATGTAAAGCTGGCTCAGGGCCCAGGAGGAGGGGAGAGGGCAATTGGAGTGGTGGCGGCGGTATGGGTGATGGTGCAGTCGGTGGAGAGGAGCCCTGAGAGTTTAGGTTGAGCAAGAAACAGACTTGGATTTTGCTTGGCGCTTATGTCATGTGGTAACTGCATTTTCTCCGCATGTAATTGGCTGGCGCCTCAGTAACCAGAGACTGGTATCCAATACATCTTCGAGAGGTTCTAAAGCTGTGATTGATGTTTGCTTTTACGAATATGTAGATAAACTACTACATGTAATTTATGCTGTGTGCCAGAATAATCATATTGGGCTATGTTCATGTACATATTTTTCTCTAACATTGGACGGAACACAATTCAGATGGACTAAAGGCGCCCACACAGAAGCATGACAATAACTATTTATTTGTTCAGGTATTCTTTAGAATATGTGTCGCTATGGAGCCTGCTACTCAAGAGCACCTAATCTGAAGAAGGCACTGACTAACGAATGGGTATATACTGGGCATCCATTCCAAGCTGCTCGAATATTTGAACCCCCATGAATAGAATAGTGAATCTGTAGTAGCAGGAATTTTTGTAATAGTCGGAGTTCAATTACCACCTTGGAGGGTGGAGATTGAAGTCACATCTAACAGAAAATATCTCTCCTGGAGTATGAAGAGCTGATTCTATAGCATTGAATACTCTCGCCAATCAATGCTGGACATGCCTCACCCAAGCAATCGTATTACGAAAGATACATTTCAGAGTCCACTTCGGCGATAAGAGTCCATAATTTGGATATATCTGTAGTATGTTTCGCATCTTCTATATCTGACCACTCAGGGCATCGTGGAAGACTCAAACGTGCGATTTAATTCCTTCTGGCAAAGATACCGACGAACAATTTCATCAGAACAGCCAGCAACTCCTCGAAATAGGTAGAGCGCTGGAAGACTCCTTGCGATGTATGTGGAAGAAAAGAGGAAGCGTTTTGCAAGCACAGAGATTTTAAAGGCACACATGCGGTCCGTGCACACATATCCGCTCGCTCACTGCAGCTTATCCTGCCTGTCTGGCATGTCTGGGCAAGTTTCTGCACCTTCTCGACGCTGTTCACCAGAGAATCGGCCTGCCTAACCTCCATTCACTGCCCTCGCAGAGTATTTCCATGCGGCCCATCAAGTCCAATGCCAGCCGCTTCGTCTCCTACCGCGGCGTTGCGAGCCCCCAGAGAGCGGTGACAGCTCACCGCCCTATGGCAGGCCTGCCGCCGTCCATCACCGTTCCCCGACGCTTGTATGGGGCTGTCTACCATCACCTGCGCTCCTCGCCCCCTTTAAACCCCACTACCCCGCGTCTGCAAAATACATTACTCCCCAGACAAACAGCAACGCCCTCCTCCAGACCAACCCGACCAACCCGATCTTCCATCCGATATTGCTCCTACCAAAGAAACATGTGCCGCCACCAGTATGGATCAGAGGATATCAACTCCTCCATGGACATCACTCAAGCTAGAGAAGTGTTACCCAAGAATGTCAAGCCAGTTCACTATGACTTGACCCTTGAGCCCAACTTTGAGAACTTCACCTACGAGGGTAAGGTTGTTATAGAGTGAGGACTCATTCTCCTTGTTTCAGAGCCTCTGCTAACAGTTGGACAGTTTGGACGTCGTTGAAGACACCACCTCCATTTCCCTAAACACTATTGATCTCAAGATCCACTCCACGCAGGTCACAAGCGGTGACCAAGTCATTGCGTCCTCTTCAGAGCTGCAATACGATGAGGATACTCAGACCACTAAGATCAGCTTGTCCGACACCATTCGTGCCGGAAGCAAAGCCAAGCTCACTCACACCTTTACCGGAATCTTGAATGACAACATGACGGGCTTCTATCGTTCCTCTTTCAAAGCTCAAGATGGATCTACAACGTACCTTGCCACGACGCAGATGGAGCCCACGGATGCTCGTCGAGCTTTCCCATGCTTCGACGAGCCTGCGCTAAAGGCCGAGTTTACCATTACCCTCATTGCCGACAAGAAGATGACGTGCTTGAGCAACATGGACGTGGCCTCTGAGAAGGAACTAGACTCTAAAATCACCGGAGGGAGGAGAAAGGCGGTGACGTTCAATAAAACTCCGCTAATGTCCACCTATCTTTTGGCGTTCATCGTTGGCGAGCTCAATTACATTGAGACGAATAATTTCCGCGTGCCCGTTCGTGTCTATGCCCCGACGGACAGGGATATTGAACACGGACGGTTCTCACTGGAACTGGCTGCCAGAACTTTGGATTTCTACGAGAAGAAATTCGATAGCAAATTCCCATTGCCAAAGATGGACATGATTGCTATTCCTGATTTCAGTGCTGGTGCGATGGAGAATTGGGGCCTGGTTACGTATCGTGTTGTTGATCTTCTCATTGATGAGAAGGTCAGTGGTGCATCGACCAAGCAGCGGGTAGCGGAAACGGTGCAACACGAACTTGCTCACCAGTGGTTTGGCAACCTCGTTACCATGGATTTCTGGGACGGCTTGTGGCTGAACGAAGGCTTTGCAACTTGGATGTCTTGGTACTCATGTGACGTATTCTATCCTGAATGGAAGGTTTGGGAAGGGTATATGACTGATAACCTCGCGAGCGCGCTCTCTTTGGATTCTCTGCGCAGCAGCCATCCCATTGAAGTTCCGGTAAAGCGCGCAGACGAGATTAACCAAATCTTTGATGCCATTTCCTACTCGAAAGGCTCCAGTGTCTTGCGCATGATTTCTAAATATCTCGGCGAAGATGTCTTCATGGAGGGTGTCCGCCATTATCTCAAAAAACACGCGTATGGAAATACTCAAACAGGCGATCTTTGGGCCGCATTGAGCAATGCAAGCGGCAAGGACGTTGAAAAGGTTATGGATATCTGGACGAAGAAGGTAGGCTTCCCCGTGGTGACTGTGACGGAAGATGCGAATACCAGTTCGATTCATCTCAAGCAAAACCGTTTCTTGCGGACTGCCGACGTCAAGCCCGAGGAGGACGAAACACTCTTCCCAGTATTCCTTGGTCTTCGTACAAAGGAAGGTGTTAATGAAGACTTGGCCCTCTCTACTCGTGAGGCCGACTTTAAGCTGAAGGATCTGGATTTCTTCAAGCTTAACGCGGACCACTCGGGTATTTACCGGACTCTTTACACCGCCGAACGCCTACGGAAGCTGGGCATCGCCGCCAAGGACGGTTTGTTGAGCGTAGAAGACCGGGCTGGAATGATTTCTGATGCTGGAGCTTTGGCCGCCTCTGGATACCAAAAGACCTCAGGTATCTTGTCGCTTCTCGAGAGCTTCAAGTCTGAGCCCGCTTTTGTTGTCTGGCAGGAGATTACTGCGAGGATCAGCGTTCTCCGGTCTGCCTGGATCTTTGAAGAGGAAGAAGTCAAGAATGCCCTCAAGAAGTTCCAGCTGGACCTTACCAAGGACAAGGCACATGAACTTGGCTGGGAGTACAAAGACACTGATGGGCATATCGAGCAACAATTCAAGGGAATGATGTTTGGAACTGCAGGTGTGGCCAAAGACGAGACCATTGTTAAAGCGGCCTTTGATATGTTCAACAAATTCAAGAATGGCGACAGCTCTGCCATCCACCCAAATTTGCGAGGCAGTGTCTATGCTCTTGTGTTGAGCAACGGTGGCAAAGATGAGTACGAGGTTGTCTTGAATGAAGCTCTGAATGCCAACACGAGCGATGAGCGCAATACCGCCATGCGCGCCCTTGGCCGCGCCAAGAATCCTGAGCTCATCAAGAGGACGCTTGACTTGCCACTTAGTGAGCATGTCAAGGGGCAGGATATTTACTTGCCCATCTCCGGACTCCGGACTCATCCAGAGGGTATCAAGGCCCTCTGGAGCTGGATGAAGGACAACTGGGCCGAGCTTGAGAAGAGACTGTTTCCTGGTCTGACGATGCTCAGCTCGGTCGTATCCATCTGCACGTCGAGCTTCACCCACGAGGAGCACATGAAGGACATTGAGAAGTTCTTTGCTGGCAAGAGCACCAAGGGATTCGACCGGGCCCTTGCTCAGAGCTGTGATGCTATCCGCGCGAAGAGTGCCTGGATCAAGAGGGATTCTGAGGACATCAAGACGTGGCTCAAGGAACACAGGTACATGTAAATTGCTACTGTCTGGCCTTCACTGGCCACAATCTCCTTCTCCATGATAAGTTTTCAGAGGTGAGTACGCATTTGTATAGCGGGAAGCCCGTTCCTAGAAAAATACTGTAGGCGCATATACGAATAGGAAATATAATAAGCACCCTACTGGGTTGTCAATCCTACTGTTTGAAGTGCTCAGCTAATCGTTGCATGCGAAACCAATGCTCTCCCTTGTATCTCTGTCCAATGTAGTCTAATATACATGTTCTTTGACTTTGTTTAATTGAGATACCTACTCACGATGATCTGAAGCCTATATAATTCCGTGTTTTCAGGATACGTTAGGCTCATACATTGACATGATATCTGACGTTAAGGGGAGAAGCACGTGAAAGGCAAGGGGCAGCAGTGGACCCCTGGCGTCGGCTCTAGTTGCATGGGATGCGGAGATCTGGGCGCAACGTCAGCCCTAACATTCTGAACCTGCTTCAATTCTACGATTGTGACAAACACCCTTTGTTTAATCAACTCCTCAGGAATACTGGACATGCGTCCTTTTACTCTATCGCAGCTTCCTTTAGCTTATGTGACGCCATTGCCGCTATAAGTCAATTGAATTACCCCTCACTCGTTCTCCTACTCATGGGGTAATACGCGCAATACTCAACACACCATGTCTCAGGATCTAGAGCCTCCAGAATCGCTGGATACTCCAACTAACGGACCTACCACTGCTGAAATTCAAGCAGCCGAGCTTCTCCGACGCTCTCCTCACCCATACCACCGCCGGCAGGCTGATCTCCGCAGTTTAGACCCCTCTCTCGATGACGTTCCATATACTTTCCAGGACCTCCTCGATGTATCATCTGGCAACTGGCGAACATATTTGGCTACAAATGATAGAAAGAGAAGGAAAATAACTCAGTCTCCTAGTGATAGTGGGACCGAAGCGGACGACGAGGGATACGGGTTCGTCAAGGCCTTGCCTGCACCGCCGATTCGGCCACGGAAAGGACTCCGCGATACGAGGGGAAGCGGAGCTGATGGAAGCGCCACTCCCCTTCTAACTCCGTCGCTGGTGGACGAGGAAAGTCAGAAGTATTCTATAGACTACTTCAAGTCTGTAAAGGACCCATCTCAAAGAGAGCCAGTACCTACCGACCCAGAAGTTAGGGCTGCGAGAGAGAGGTACCTCAAGAGAAGGCGCGCAGAAATAATAAGAAGAACAACCGAGATAGCTTTGCTGGGATTAATAGGGGTTTTGGTGCTCCGTGGATGCTCTTGCTGGGAGCAGTTGATTCGATGGCAAAGAGGTATGGTCCATTGCAGAAGTCAGATGTTTTGGACAGCTACTTACTGATTTCTAGCAGAACTTCTGACATATACCGTTGTTCTTCTTGCCTTACTGGGTCTTTATCCTTTGAGACTTCTTTATTATTCGAAGAGTCGAGAAGACCCAGCTAATACACGATCAAGACGATGTATACGAATTCCAGCGGCCTTTGACCCAGCTCCTATATTGTATCCGGCAACTATTCCCGTACTAATATCCATATCGCTACTTTCTGGGCTAGAGAGGATCCTGTTGCCCAACATTATCCTCAGTCTCGCTGCAGTTCCCTCTCAAATGGTCCCATTCGGCAGAGCTAGAAATGGATTTTCTATGGTTCATTGGTTCTTTGCCACCCTCCCTTTAATTGCTTCGCAGAATACTGAAATACCCTCGAAGCTATTTCCTTCGCTACCTTATAAGTTAAAAATATCCCCTCTAGAAGGCTTAGACCCTGAGCTATTAGTAAGCCTCTTCGCTCTACACCAGGCTCTTCTACCTCCTTTACACTATTTGACAACGACAAGCCTTTTACCCACTGAGTTGCATCTGCTCTCTATTGGCTTGATCAATCTCTTTCTCTTCTCTGATTCTCCTCAAACGGAAATTCTAAAAACCCTTTTGTGGCTTGGGGGCCTTGCAATTTTTCTACTCTGCGGAAGGGTTTTGAAATGGGGTGTCGCCCTGGCACGTATCCCACGGTGGAGATTTCGACGCGCTGGCCGCATAATCGGAGCCCGGCAATCCTTTCTGCAGATTCTGAATCAGAGACTGATGCCCCAGAGGTCACGTAGCATGGGCGCAAAGACGCCAATTTCCGATAGCGATGCGGATGAAGATAATCCAATGCTCGATACATACCGCCACAAACCCAAGGGCTTGCGACTGAGCCTTTTGAACACAGCGAGGAACGGATTTATCTTCTCTGACACGGCTGGACCAAGCTCTGCTGTTGAAAGGAGGCGACCGCGAGTGCTCGAGAAAGAAAATGGACAGACTCGGAAAAGAAGAAATACGCTACCGGCGAATATGCCCGATGCAAGTAGTATTTCGCGCCAACCACCTTCAAATCGTCGACGGTCAAAATCAATGGCGCAGTCCTTCCTCTCATTGACTCCTACTGAAGCAGCCACTAGGAAATGGATTTATGCTGGATACTTTTATAGTACAGTGTTTGTTCTGATATTTGGTCCAATCCGTTATTTCATTGGAAGGTATTCTCTATACAACCATGAACCCGTTGGATGGGCAATTGGATACCTTCTTGGTAACATTCAGTCTTTTCGGTTCTGGGTGTTAAACTGGGATTTGGAAAACTGGATTGCGCTACCCCCTATGCTCGGTTCCGAAGATAAATGGAATCCTCCTTCGGGGCTTGCAGGCCATCTCCGCAGCGTAGTATTGGGCGAAGCCAACACTCGTCTCCTTCTATGTGGCTACTTCCTGGCCATTATATGTGTTGGACTACTTGTGGTCTTCCGACTCAGTGCCGTCGTTGAGGTGGACACGCGAAGAAAGGTGTTCCACGGCATGATGGTCGCGATGCTGCTACCTACCATCTACGTGGACCCCGCATTCATCTCTCTGGCATTAATCATCGTCCTAGCCGTCTTTCTTCTCTTGGACCTCATTCGTGCCTCTCAGCTTCCTCCGCTATCTCGACCTATCGCCACATTCCTTACCCCTTATGTGGATGGAAGAGACCTGAGAGGTCCCGTCGTTGTATCCCACATTTTTCTCCTCATTGGCTGTGCTATCCCATTATGGCTTGCGCTTGCTGGAGTCCACCGAACTGGCCAAACCCCTTGGCAGGGCTGGGAGGTGGTACGGCGCGACGTCAGTATGGTCGCTGGAGTCGTATGTGTAGGCATGGGAGATGCGGCTGCCTCTCTCATCGGACGACGATATGGACGCAAGAAATGGCCATGGGCTGGCGGTAAGAGCATAGAAGGAAGCGCTGCCTTCGCTCTTGCCGTCACTGTGGGATTGCTGTTTGGAAAGTTTTGGCTCGTTGTTGGGCAGTTCAACCAGCAGGGGAGCCGTCCTGATGGGGGTAGCCGCTTCGGTACGTCCTGGATGACCATTGTCGGCAAAGCGGCAGCGTGTGCTGCGGGCGCGAGCCTCAATGAGGCGGTGCTGACGGGCGGTAACGATAATGTGATTGTACCAGTAGTACTGTGGTTGCTAGTGAGAGGCATCAAGTTATAGACCTTTCCCCTTTTCTCCTCTTGTTTTACATTTCTCAGTCATTGGGAGGCGCAGCTGTGAGTATTATACCCTAGGGTTTCGGGAATCTGATCTTCGGGAGTAAATTTAGAGGGCTCCTGATAAGTTTGTATTTTCTGTTCGAGACCTTTGTATGATATGATGGGGCTGAGGGGGAGCTCACGTGGGTGCAGAGGTACACGCGCCCACCAGGATAGTATCCCTGGACCGGTGGGAGGTCACTTGCGGAGCTTAATGAGAGAGTGTTTGGAGACTTGGTGAGACTTCGGAATTCCGCCAATCTACTACTTACGCGGTCTTCTCCCCTTCGGATTACGAAATATGTATTTCTGGTGGGTTGAGTATGCCATCAGATGTCGCCATAATAACGTGCAGACAACCTAGTTAGGAAATGATTACCTCGTCTCATCTAGGCCTTCCAGCTCAAGAATGCCAAAGAGTAGATTCATCAAACCACCAGTGTCTCCGCCACGATAAACTCGACGTAGGACCGTGGCGCATGCCGTTTGAGGGTGTGCTGCTCAGGTAGAAATGAATAAGCTTCAGCCAAAACAGCCAACCCCATCCCTGTCCTTCATACCAGACTAGGCAAGTCAAGTCAGTATCAGATAGGGTAAGGGCCAGGTTGCTCTGCCGTTTACAGTTGGTGATACAAGAGAACTACGGTCCATCGCACTCTCTTAATTTATCTACCACAATATTCCCTTCCCTCCTCCCCTCCCTTGAGCAGTTTTCCGCTCGGCTACCTTGATCCAGAATGAACGCCCTAAACGGAAGCGTATTTGCATGTTCAGGTATCCAATCAGCGGGCCTGCCACGATGATTATGGTATCTCCAAGTACCTAGGTAGGGGATTCCCAGGGATTCCCAGGGATTCTCAGGTATTCCCAAGTATTCCCAGATAACTCATTAAAATGATAGCTACGGGAGTGTACACTCACACTGCATGCGGCACAAGGCGCGTCGGGGACGAATAGTGGCGAAATACTGACCTGCTCATGCTTGAAACGCTCTCCATCCTCTCCGCAACGGTGTTGGCGCTGGATTCGTCATTCGTCGAGCGTGACAGCAGCGTCAGATGATGTGGTATCTTAGGAGGGGAACAACGAGGGGCAGCCGCCGCATCTCCCCGCGCCCTGACCAGGCCACAAGATGGCCGCAGTGAGTGGAGGGAGCATAGATAAACATTCCATGTACACAGAATACACTACTCTACTACCCCCCCTCCCCTTCCCAATTGCTGACTATCACTACATCTCGGAAGCCACTCCAGTCACCTCTAACGGTCTCGTGTGTCCTCTACAGTAGTCCATAACTGCGCGCATTGATGGTCCGCCAAGACTGATAAGCAGCTTTGAGTTTAGCGTGTCCAGGGGGTCATATCGAGTGAGCTTTATCCATCCACCTGTGACTCTCCAGCTGTTGCTCTCACACCTCTCCTCCGCTGCTCTGCTGCCCTTCACAACTTCATCAACTATTCACCGACCCCTCCTTGACCTGCTTCTCCTCCTTACCTATCCTCCGCAGCATTCAGCTCTCTTATTTCTTCTGTCGTTGCGCCTATTCTCTTTCTTTGGCACGTCGATCGACCCTCGTCTGCCAGCTTCGCCATCGGTTGCCTACCACCGAATACATTCGTTCAACTGAACCTGACGCCTTGACGGCATTTCCCCTCAACGCCAGGCACCCTACCCCACACATCGCCTCCCTCCGCCCCCTCATATATAATCTCCACCCACCCCGCAACGCAGCCCTCTTGTATCACTTCTGCAACCACCTCAGCGGCTCGCCGATAACCTCCGCACGTCATCCGACGTTACTCCATCCAGACCGACATCGTATAGCTCGAAACTCCCGGCCATATTGCACCTTCAAGCTCGTAAACTCATGTGCAACGCCTTGACTGCCACATTATATCCACATAATTGTTGGTAGCTGATCGATTACATTCGCCGGTGGTAGGGCAAGGCGGCTGCCCAGCACAACGCCAATATGGCGACCACACCTTACAAATCGAGGCGGTCATTGAGTTCCACGCAGTCTGGATCAGCAGCCATGTCAGACCAGCTTATTGGCCAGTTCAGGAAGCTGTCCCATATTGGCAAGGGGAGCTTTGCGGAGGTGTTTCGAGGGATACATGTCGTATGTCCACTTTTCATTCGGGAGTCCCTACGCCAACTTGATCTGCTTATGGCATCAAGTGCTTTAACTTCAATAAAACTAACCTGGATAATAGGAAAAACGAGCAACTGTCGCCATCAAATCTGTCAACATGAACAAGTTGAACAAGAAGCTCAAAGACAACTTGGTATCTGAAATCACCATCCTTCGAAGCTTGCATCACCCTCACATTGTAGCCCTCATCGACTGCCAAGAGACGCCGTCTCGCATGCATATCATCATGGAATTCTGCGAACTTGGAGACCTTTCGGCTTTCATCAAGAAGCGGGCAGACTTACGGAATCACCCGGAGACGCAACGCATGATGGAAAAATATCCCAACCCTGCAGTCGGAGGGCTAAATGAAGTTGTTGTCAGACACTTTGCGAAGCAGATTGCTAGTGCATTGGAATTTTTGAGATCGAAGAATTACATTCATCGAGACCTTAAGCCTCAGAATCTTTTATTGAATCCGGCATCCACATATTACTCCAAAAGCGGTACCATTCAGCGTATGCCACTCGCCGCTGACGAGCACTCCTTGATTCCTGCCACCGGTATCGAGTCCTTACCCATGCTCAAGATTGCAGACTTTGGGTTTGCGAGGATCCTGCCCACGACTTCGCTGGCCGAAACTTTGTGCGGTTCTCCTTTATACATGGCCCCCGAAATCCTCCGATATGAAAAGTACGATGCCAAAGCTGATCTCTGGTCTGTCGGAACAGTCCTATATGAAATGGTTTGCGGTCGGCCCCCTTTTAGAGCAAATAACCATGTGGAGTTATTGCGCAAGATTGAAGACCGAAAGGATCAGATCGGGTTCCTTGAAGGAGTTGTCATCAGCCGACCAATGAAGAGTCTTATCCGAGCGCTTCTGAAGAGGGTTCCCGTCGAGCGCATGTCTTACGACGACTTCTTCAATGATCCCGTCATTCAAGGTGAAATTCCAGGTTTGGTGGATGAGGATCGCCCAAGGTCTTCAGAGCCTGAACCTGCTTTGACGAAGAGAGCTCAAAAGGTGTCTGGAGATACGGATCAGTGGCCCCAAGAAATCCCATACTCGCAATCCCCTCGCGAAAGATCTCCCTACGGGATTACACCTCCACCCCGCTCAGATTCAAGACCGGTATCCGGGCACTATGGTACACCGCCACGACCTTCTTCCGTTCGACGACCCAGCGGTACAGCTTTGCCGACTCATGATCAGATTCCATCCCAACGCGAGCGGCGTCCGCCTCTCACCAATGCAGTTACAGCACCTGTCCGCCCACACACCCTGCAACATCGTGGTTCTGCTCCCTCGGCCGGTTCAATGGGTCGGCGATATAGCCGCGAGGAACCTTCGCCTGGTTCGTCCATTCTCAAGGAACATTTTGACCGAGAGCGAATCCCGCCACGGGCAGAAGATCGCGCTGCGAGAGAGGCCAAAGAACGCGCTGATCAGGACATCGCTTTTGAGAGGGATTATGTACTGGTAGAGAAGCGCCGAGTCGAGATCGATGCACTGGCAGACGAATTTGCAGCCAACCCAAACACCACTAAACAGAAAGCTATGACCCGCGAGGGTGCCATGGTTCGACGTGCCACGACCCAGGGCTCACCCACATCGACGACAGGGGCAACAGTTCCATCAAAAGCCATTCAAATTGCCTCCCGGAACAGCAAGGCTCCGGCGCATCAACGTCATGGTTCTTATGAGCGGCGCTACCGTCCAAGCTTTGAAAGCGCAACCTCCGCACTCACAAAAGCGATGAACATGGTTTCCATTAGGGGCTTGGGCATTTCCCCACCTCTTGGCAAGGGTGTTTCTCCGCCCAAAGGCTACTCTCCATATCCCACGTATCCAACAGCACAAAGCAGTCTGTTATTCGTTGGAGATGGGTTGGTGTCACACAGTACAGACGAGGACGCGGTGCTGACGAAAAACGTCGAACATCTTGCTCATATCAGCAACGCGGTCTATGGATTCGCCGACATCAAATACAGACAACTTGTTCCCGTCACTCCGAGTGGCCTTGGAATTAACAGGACGGAGGAGAGATCTGGCGAAACGGACGAGGAAGATGACCTCACACCCGATGCCACTTTAACTATTGCCGAAGAATCACTTGTCCTGTTCGTCAAATCGCTTGCGATGCTTAACAAGGCAATGGACTTCGCGGGAACCTGGCTAAATCGTCGGAACAGAACCATTCCTACTTCCGGTTCGCCTCGCAGCGCAGACCACACGAACCGGATGAATATGGTTGTTCAATGGATTCGAAACCGTTTCAACGAGTGCTGCGATAAATCCGAGTTTGTAGCCCGCAAACTCCAGGAGGCCCAAAAACAGCTCCCTGAGGACCACCCCTCTCATCCACGCAACCTGTCCTCAGACTCTGGCTTTGCTACGACCATTGGGTCTACGGAGAATATCCATTTGACCACTGGTGTTACTGCGGAGAAGCTCATGTATGACCGAGCGCTTGAAATGAGTCGAACAGCAGCCGTTAGTGAGCTTGTGAATGAGGACTTGCCAGCCTGCGAACTCAATTATTACACCGCTATTCTCATGGTTGAAGCTATTCTTGAAGAGGATGAAGATGGCTCCAAAGGCAAGTTCGATGGCGAAGAGATCAATGGCCTGGAGAAAGAGGACCGCCAGTCACTTCTGAAGCGCAAGTTTACCCATTTTGTTTTTGCAAGAGCGACCTTTGCTAATTTTGAGCAGTTCTGGAAAGCATGAGAGCGCGGTACAAAGCTCTAAAGAAAAAGATCGAAATACAGAAAGCCGAGCAGAACACGGCAAAGCGAGCCTCGATCAGCAGCACACCGATTCCACAGCCGTCCAGCTTGCCTCGGGGCTCCCCATCAAGCCAAGGCATCCCAAAGTGATCTTGATGGGATCAACGCTGTACCTGGACCTCTCCTTGCTTAACTGGCCGGGCTGTCCATCTATGCAGTGAACCAGGCCACATCAATGCCAGTCCCGAACACTACATCCAACATCAGTCAGCACACATACATTTTCCAGTGCGGTTTACATGCTTTCATAGAGAGCATTGCATTTTTGCGGAGTTATGAGGGTCGGTTTTTCAGCACATCCCCTCTCTTTATATACTCAGGTGGCCTGCCCTGCGTTTGTTTCTCTCGGGTCTGTTCTACATAATTTTGTTTGCTATGGGTCTCAAGGGGGTTTGGCTTTCGTTTCCGGAGTGACACTAACAACTGGGTTTGGGCGTGATCTTTCGGGCTCCTGATCTCAGATGCGCAGATTGATTTTTTTTTTACATGATACCAGCATCTCGAATGGCTTGTAGGCCAGGGTACTGAAGCATGGCAAGGCCTTGATCGGTGTTTATGGTATACGGTTTGTGATTTGGATCTTCATTACGGCGTTCGGCAGTGCTTTTCTTGCTTTTCATGTCATACCTTCCAACCTATGCGCTGGAGTGGGACGAGGGATTTTCTATGGGTTCCGTTGTGGGCGTGTATGTCTGGTTTTTAATACATCAAGGGGACTTAAAGGTCGCATCACCTTGTTCGGATTTTTGGTTGCTGGTTTGGTTATCGGGGTTTCAGGATGGGTTTAGACTGGAACTCACAGGAGCTAGGAAGGTTTGGTTACAACAGAGGTGGGAAGTTGTTGGCTGAGACCTATGTAACAAGACGGAGCAAGTATGAACCGAATATCATTATCATAAACTTGGTAGGAGTTTTCGTCGATCAGCAAGAGGTATGCAATTTCCATTGACATATTGCGCAACTTCCGCCCCAAAGCACATTCTTGTTGTGAACTCTCTCGATCTATACTTTCTCGTGTAAACCGTCCTATCTAAGTTCCTCTAACCCAAACCTTCCTCTGGAGGTAGTTAATCCATTCACTGTGCAAACACTGTATGATTCGCCCTTTATTGATAATAATAATAATAATAATAATAATAATAATAATAATAATAATTCAATTTAACGTGCTACCTGGTTCCCAATCGGGTCTATGAACACGTAATATCAAATGCTTAGAGCAAAGCAAACCCGACTCTAGAGGAATGTCCCTCTAGATTCCAAAATCTTTGCCTTTTCCCCACCTTCAAACATTCCAATATAGCTATGATGAGTTTTGTCACCAGCTAATAGTTGTTCCCTATCTGCCAGTGCTGCCGTTCAGGTAACAGAGAGGTTATTATGACACGGCCT
>ML994328.1:0-19227 GCA_010093945.1 Delitschia confertaspora ATCC 74209 | reverse complement strand
CCTTCCCCTCTTAATCGTTATCTTTTCTCCTCCAGAAATGGGCGTTGCGAGCTCGACACACACTGACTGAGGTATCGCCTCCCAACAGACTTGCGCCATGTCCGCCGGACATTTAAGACAGCGATCCACGTCGAGGAGCTCGTCAGTGCGATCAGACAACAGAATCAAACCTCCCACTCCCAGTATAACTCCCGGTAGCGACGAATTCGCATTTGAGCCCTGCGCCGCCACTGCTTCGTTTCTTCTCTACGCCCAACGGAATGTGATATTATGTCTTCACCATGACACTCTGGCAATTGAGCGCCGGTTCTCTCGGCATAGGGAAGACGTCTCTTGGATTTCAGTTGATAATGTGAGCGAAAGAGGTGCAGGAAGATTGGTTGTGAGTTATGATGCAGGAAGCACAGCAATTGTATGGGATCTGTTCACCGGTGACGAGGTAGCTCGATTTGCATCATACGAACAAATTCGGGTTGCGTCCTGGATGAAGAATGGCAATGTCGCTTTCGGTAAGTGGGAGAATGAGAAGGTGTCTCTCGAAAAGTTGGCTCCTAACTGCCAAAAATAGGAAATGCTCAAGGGAATGTCATTCTATTTGAGCCATCAACTTCGGAACATCTCTCTTCAAGGACCATATTCGACCCAATCACTGCTTTGGCTCCCGCAGCTGATTGTCGAACGTTCGCAATTGGGTATGCATTGCCTTTCACTGGAGCATTCCTCACTGCTAACGGTCTTTAGATATCTAAATGGCTCAATTCTCATCGCAACACTTCAACCATCATTTACGATTCTGCACACACTTACCACTCCTAGAGCTCCTTCCCCTATCGCCGGATTAGCATGGCATGGATCTTCATCAAAACAGAAATCTGAAATGTTAGCCGCTCAGACATCAGACGGCGACCTGAGAGTGTGGAGCGTCCCAAAAGTTGCCCATGGTGGCGATGCACCCTGTGTGATCAGGATCCTGAATAAGTCAGATCAAAGGGAACCTGGTCCATGTTGGTTTGCCTGGTCGAAGAATGGGCGAATCATCCAGTACACAGAAGGGTAAGCTCCCCTTATTCTCCGATGTCTTTGATCCCTGCATAAGGCTACCCTTCACGTGTCCTTCCTATCAGCTGGGCGCTTAAATTCCAACTATGCTGACCACCACTTACACAATAGTCAAACATGTGCTTGGGATGTACGTACTAAAAGAGTGTCTTATGAGACTGTACCGACTATAGATGGAGTTGCTGCGATCACCAACTACGGGCCTACTGCAACTCTCTTCACAATGGGTCGGAACTATACCGTTCAACAGTATGACATCAATCCCAGTAGCACCCCGAGCATGGTTGCAAATGTGCAGCATCCACCCGCAAACACACCACCATCACCGCCCAACTCCCTGGACGAAACAAAAAACCACGAAACCCCGGTGACGGCTCACCCTATAGGCAAAGGACCAGCTCAAAAGTTGATTGAATCGGAGAGTAGCGAAGGCGAAGGCGTGTCTGTCATGTCACCCCTTCAAAAGATTGCCCAAGAGATGGATCAACTAGAGGAGGAACGCCGGGACCGCGTTGGCCCGCTAAGTCCTGTTTCAAGTCGTGGTTCGCAAAGCTCGAGATCCTCAGGCGGCGGGTCACGGTATGCTCCCAAATATCGCTACGACAAGCCTTCGTCAACGTCAAGATCGTCAAAGCGTTCAGAAGGTTCTGGCACCGTCTTCTCGTCTGGCTCCTCTTCCATCTTGGGCGCTTCCCGCGAAAGCATCTCCATCCGGTCTTCCTCCTCTATTTCTTCGTCCCGGTATGGGTCATCCAGTCTGCGGAAAGAGGTACTCCGCAGCCCAGACGAATCAAAGCGAACAAAGCCCATGGATCTTTTCCCTTTCACAAAAGCCAGACTGAGCGACGTACCTTTCCGGACCGCACAACTCCCCCAAGAACGCACTCCGGATGACCTTAGGCAGCAAATGCTCAGCGTGGTTTTCGGCTGGGACAACGACATCGAGGAACTGGTTCGGGATGAACTGGCCCGCCATCCATCTGGCTCCGCTGAAGCTGTCCTCCTGTCCAAATGGTTGGGTGACTTGGGCGCTGACCTCATGGCGTCCATGATTGGGTCGGAATCCATGACTTCATCTGATTGGATGTTGCTTGCGCTTAGTTCAATGGGCCAAGACTCGCAAAAGAAGGTTGGAGAAGCTTTTGTGCAACGACTTCTTGAGAAAGGCGACATTCATCCCGCCGTTGCCATTCTCCTTGGTCTCGGAGAGCACAATGATGCGATTGAGGTATACGTCTCTCGCAAATACTTTATGGAAGCCGTCCTACTCACATGCCTTATCCTCCCCACTGATTGGCAGAGGCAGTCCTACCTGGTAAGGAAGTGGGGTGAGGTGGCCGTCGCACATGGAAAACCTGAGCTGGCTGTGAGATGCTTCTCTTGTACCAGCCTCGAATCGTCGGAGCCCTGGTTTTCTCCGCGTGCCCAAGACGCAGTGTTTTCAGCCCAAAAGCAACAGCTGCTTGGTTCTCAACTGAGCCCACCACTCTCACCACCATCTACGGGCCCGAGCCGTATCACAGCCAAGATGGCCTCGCTCAAGCTTGTTACAGATTTTGGCAAAGGGCCTATCCCTGAACGGATGATAGCCGAGGATGACGAACAGACGCCAATGAACGTTGGAGTAACGCCTATTGCTGAGTCCGCTCTTAGCCCAGCGGGAGGCAGGACTCCGTGGCTCACAACCAGCACAAGAGTGGCTCGTGACAGATCCAGGGAACCGTCCTCTGCTAGGACGGCTACGCCTGGAGCGTATAGGCGCAAGCAATATCCTCTCAGGTCTGAACCTGAGAGGGTGGCAACGAACAATGAGAGCCTTGCGTCGCTTATTGTTCCTGACCGGAACCCTGAGCGCGTCTTTCGAACGGACTCTGCTGTTCCGCGGACTGCTGTTGACAACGTAGGACGCGAGGCCGAAACTTTGCCTTTCTCCCTCCGTCGATCCAACTCTACGAGTGCGCCCAAGGAGTTCCTACTGACCGCTGCCAAGTATGATCCCACTCAACCGAAGGAGCATTTGCCATCTCCAGCGGCTGGTGTATTTCAGACACTGAAAGACAGGGAGGCAGAGCCACGCAACAGCTCTCGCAGCCGAAAGCCAGAGGGGCTCCATCTGGAAGTGAAAGAAACGATTGTCGATGCTGGCGCTTCCACCTCGGGGCTCACCAATCTGAGCCCTCCACTAACAGGAGCTAGTGTGAAGAGCGCAAAGGCCCGTAGCATCGACCAATACATCAGCAGCCTCGAGGAGGCAAACTACTATGCCCGCAAGCGAGCAGACAGCCGTAACGAGTCTCGCCCTAGCAGCAGAAACGAACGCGCACGCAGCCGAACCCGCGATGTATCGGAGTCTCGAGGGCGGTCTGGAGTCCATTACATCCGACCTGCGAAACGATCGCCTTCGTCGCCAGTACCCATGTCTCCTGAGGATGCCGGTATTTACCCAAGGGCTAAGAAGGAGGCGGCGACAAACACTGAAAGCTTCGACGACGAAAGATACTACAGAGTCGGTTTGGCTTCCCCCATTGAGTCGGTTGCGAGTGGCAGGACGAATAGGAGCAGAGTCCGAGGCGCAAGGAGCAAGCCAAGGTCTTCATCTAAAGCAGCCATGCGGGATGAGTCCCCTGACGCGCCTCGAGCCAGAAGTAGGGCTGCCAGTAGGGCTTCCAGTCGCCGTCCCGCTGAAGACCGTGGCCGTAGTTCTACCCGAGGTGACATGTCCGCATTGAAATCACCCGAGTCTCCTCGTCAGATGTTCTTTGAGGATTCTGAAGCCAGAGAAGACTTTGAACCGGTCCGCCCTCGGCAGCGAAGTACAAGTCGACGCCCCACCGAGCGCGCAACAAGTACCACTCGTCGCGAACAGTCCCCGGACCGTCGAATGCCTCGAGACCGTTCAATGAGCCGCAAAGCAGTCTCCGCGCGTCGAGAAGCAAGCCGCTCCCGAGGAATTCCTAAAGAATCATCTCCAGAGAGGATGTATGAAACAGTTCCAGAGAGACCATCGTCCCGCCAGTCGAATATGTCCGCAAGATCAGGCCAATTACGGAGAGATCATCTCCGTCCGGCATTTATGTCTAGAAAGGAACTGGCTGCTAAAGAGCTGGAAGAGAGGCGACTGTCGCTGGCACGGCGCCCTTCTGCACCGCTCATCCCCCATCCGGGTGAACTTGCTCATCGCCCCATTATCTCTGAGCGCTCACATACCGAGGGGGACTTTCTTCGAACTATGGCAATGCATGGGGGTGGCATCATGCGAAGCCAGACCGCTGACCCCGAAATCTCGAAGAAGTATTCTCCGACAAATAAGCTACCCGGCATGGGGACGTCGTCACCTTCAGTACCAATTGGACTCCCGGCAACCCCGCGAGCAATGCGCCATCCGCGTTATATGAGCACAGATCCCAATGTTCGTGAGGGCATTCCTTCTGTTCCAACGATCCCGGATGAACATATCCAATCCGACGCAAATCAAACGAACAGCCAAGATGACTTAGGCCCGTTGTTGCCTGCAACCACTTTCGGACAAGCATTCGTTCCAACTCGTTCGGCTTCAGCTCCTCCAGAGGAATTTTCACCCACTGAAAGGCCGCAACGGCTGTCACCGACGACTTTCCAACCAAATTTGTCACGTCAAAACTCTTTGAGTAACCGTTCTGGCCATTCCAGGATGAACACTTCTCCAGATCTCGGCCAGCCAAACTACAAGCGTGTGAGCCCACCTCCCATCACAGCCAGCATCGATGAGACAATCCACGAGAACCAAGTTGTTATCCTTGAGGCGGACCCGAATGATCCCCCGATCCTTCCGGAGCTTCAACATCTTAGTGGCCCGCCACCTCCGCCTCCACCACCACTATTTACTCACAGCCCAAAGAATAGCCTTGGTGTAATCAATATTGCTATCGACGAAAACCCCAGTGGATCTTCACTGTCGGCACAAAGCAAGTCGCCTAATGAGGTTGTATCGCCATTGACAAACTCGTCTCCCAGCGTCCACAGACGCGGCCGCGGAAGCGTCAGCGAGAATCTGGGCATGACGTTCCGGAAAGTCACCGATCGCATGCGCAGCACAAGCCGTTCCAGGAACAAGTCTCCTCCCATTATGCACGAACCTGCACCATATGAGAGTCTTCCGCAGTTCTCCTTTCCCCGTAACGCCAGCGCTAGATCACCAGTGAACGGCAATAACGATCAATTTGGCAGCATGATACCCCCACCGCCACCTCCTCCACCTATGGCTCCGGGCACAGAGCAAGTCATTCCTCCGGACAACGAGAGTAACTCGAATGGAGTGTTCTATCGTCATCCAAGGGAGATTCGGGCCAATATGCCTCCGGACCAGTTACAGCAAGGTGTCTATCAAAACACCCCCATGTTTTAAACTTGGACCTAGACTCTGTTTTATTCACTACTTCGGCACTTATCTATCTCCCCTTATATCATACTCGACATGTTTCAAGATTTTAAAAAACTGTTCATATTCATACTCACGGCCTTAACGACATATAGCCTTCTCCACCATCATCACCTGTTTGTTTGTATATTCAAGCGAAGCATTATTACCCTTTTTGCTCTATCAATATCATTAGCGACATCGGTTATGGGGATTGGGCGGAGCGAGGGAAGCTCTTAAACTCTTCGCAGCAGAGTTGTCGATACCCTTCATCTTTTTTCTTCCAACTTTCTTTTTTTTTTTTTTTTTTTTTTTTTCTGCGGCCTTCAGTACGTAGGGTGAAAAATACATACCAGTTGTGTTTTGTGGGTTTCTAGTCGGGGCAGAGATTGGGTATTTGTTCGTGGCATTTTTGTTTGGCATTTTGGTGATTTTTGTGCTTCGGTACTTTTGACATTCTACATATTGGGGTTTGGGAAATCAAGGTTTGGTGTACGAGCTGAAGTAGCAGTAAAGGGTGAGGGGGACGGTTTCGATTGGATACGTTTAATTGTATATCCTTGCATTCATAATGTCTTTTACCAGCGTTTTTCGTCGTCTAGTGTTGCTTTGTCCTTCATGAGTTACTTTTGTTGGGTCGTATTCATGTCTTCTACTTCTAATTCTTTCACCGATCGCCTCAATTTGTCTTCATCCTATCCCGGTGCGATCTGCTGTCGCACGCCACACCATGAATAGACATCCACCTGGAATTTCTAATGACAATTGCAACATCAACCAACCATTGTTCTCCAAAAGAAGACAAATGCCTCGCGGCACAAAAGTCTAGATGTCAAAGTCCTTGTCTTTCGATACTTCCGGTCTCTTTTTCGTGAGGTTTCTACACTCTCATTTACTGTTTTGTTCATTCGTAATGAAGGATTGCCTTAGGTGGCTACATTAATTACATAATGGCTTATTTGTAGTCTCTCATCATGGCCTCTTTGAGTAAAGTGATGCTGGTCCAACACTAATTGGCTCCTGGCACATTCGGCGTTGTGTGCTTCGTTGATTCACAAGTGTCCTCGAAGACGCCAGCACATGGCCACTGCCGACTCGGTATGCTGATGAGACCATGAGGACCTGTTGAAACGTGAAGAGACCATCAAAAGCCCCAACCTCATGAATCCAGTGGTCCCTCGCCATACGCCCCCAGTCTACACCTCCTTTAAGCCCACCCGTACGGCGAGGCAACATTTATCTACGGTCGCTTCCTCATTACTATGCTTTCTCTTTAAATTCCCCATCCTGCCCCGTCTTGTACTTTGCCCCCTGCTTTCCCTCTCCTCTACGCTGCACGCCAACCATGTTTTCTCGCCCATTCTCGCACTCCAAGGTTAGCAGGTCATTCCAAGCGCATGTATGATCTATATTGTTCTAAGCCTGGTGTATGACCTCTCTACAGTTCTACAATAAGCCTAAGAGACACTACAGTGCTTCAAGTATCAATTAATAGCGAAGCTCTGTCCAGTCTATGTCGACAAGCCGCGAACAAGTATTTTCAGGCGTGCCGAAAAGTATAATTAGTCAACTAACGTAGGCAAAAGCACAGGTATTTATTAGCTCTCCCCACGAACTCTTACTATGTTAACATCTAGTATTGTAAATATTTTCTTCGGATGTTTTCTATTAGAGATATTTCTGGTCGAAACCAATACTTTGCCTATTACTGCAATGTCTCAACACCACAGGCTTGGATTACTTGCCCACTAGGAGAGGATCCCCTTATCTAGTCAAGAAGATGAAATGTAACCCTTCTTTGAACGAAAAATACGTCGCAGCAATCTACAACGTCACTCGAAGCACCCCTTCAAGCGCGACGCGCTAGAACAATATCACGACGCAATTCTCAACCTACCTTATCAAACCTCATAACACGAAGAGGAGACGATTACCTAACATATAAAGAAGTTTTATGCGTGAGATGTTGCACCTATCCTGAGTAGTGATCGTAGTGTAGGTGATATGACCAAACAACTGCTCGCTGAGAGATAGGCTGAAGACTGCGTCAGTCGCGAGTCTAAGCTCAAATCTCACTCGATCCGACAGTGCAATCTCCAGAGTGTCTCTTTAAAGCCATAACAACCTTCACGCTTCCTGCAATGCCCATTGTAAAGTCAGTCTCGTCATAGTTGTAGGTTCTAGGATGCCAATTTGAGCTCGGACTTGCAACTGACCGCTACTCCAGCCTCACTCTTCAATCAAGCTTCCTTAATATGTGGAACAATCATATCCTCTTTGTGATTTGTGAGGTTTGGTGGATTAGGTTGATAATCGCGTCGTGATATTTTCTAGAAGGTAGCAAGTCCTAGGTAGATGCCATCCGGGCACTAGTGATTAAGCGACCCATTAGGGTTGCTGACTACGCACGTGTTCATCATCTACTATGAAGTGGTTCAACTTACCCAAAGCAACCCACCCAACCTATGCAAGCGTATGAGCCGTTACATTCAGTCTAGCACCTTTCCTGTACAAAGTAGCCGCTGAGAGGTGGCCTGGTTCGCCAGCCCAGCCGCGTGTGTGGATTGCACTCTGATAATACGTAATGCAACCGTCTAAACTGCGACGGCTCACATGAATCCATAGGGTGGGTAGGTTGCTCCCAGCGAGCGGGTCCTAGGACCCAGAAAGTAGACCGGCTATATTTTCCTCCGCATTAAACTTGAGAAGTTCCATAGGATTTGGTACCATGACACCGGTGACCAAATTCCGTGCTTTTGGTATTCTTCCAAGCACTGGCGTGATATCTTTGCATCCCATTTCTGGTGAGCGTCATCCTGTCTACCATATCTACACCAATGCAACGACGGAATTAAGGATTGAGACTTATATTTCGTACATCTTGAATTGTAGAATCGATACTCGTGTCTCAATGCAGCTTTGTGTCCTCCTAAGTCTGCTTGGCATCATCGCTCTCTCCTGCCAGCGGACAATCCGTTCTAAAATAGTAGGACTTCCAGTTTGTAAAGGTACGTTGTCGAGTAATGAGAGACACAACAAAAAACGAGCTTCTATCACCAAAAAAATTTCATCATCATTACCTCACCGAAGCAAAAAAGTTTGACTCGGCCGAGACTTGAACTCGGGACCTTCTGTGTGTTAGACAGATGTGATAACCAACTACACCACCCAGCCAATCGTAAATTGAATGCTAATTAATGAATTTTTTTGAATAAAGCCATTACTTTTAGCATGTGAACGCTAAAAAAATTTTATGTCAGGGATGCAGGTGAGATATGTTGTAGCCAAGAGCACCACTCAGCCCCACCAGGTGGTGTAGTAATCCGTAAGGGCTTCGAATATTTAATATATCTTAGTGGAGAATATCGGGTTCAGTGCGAGTATGGGATGGCACGTGACCATTAGTTAGACTGCCTTGGCATGAGTGCCGCACATACAGAAGAGAAGAATAGCTACAGTATTCTGCTCTTTACCCGATATAACAACTCTCCTGCTCTGCTTACCTTTCCCCTGTTCCAGTGACACTTATATCGGTCATACTGTATATAAGCGCTCATTCCTTAATAGATCTTATGTTTGCGCAAGGCCATCAGATAGCTGAATTATGGTCTAAACTGGTGCTGAAGTAGAATAGGTTTCCTTTGTTATAAATTAATGAGAGAAGGACGGGGTTCGGTCGCTAGCGATCGATATAGGTGGAAGGGAGATATCTCACAAATTGTTGCACCATGGGTAGCCCGCATGATAAACCGTGAGGCATACTAACCAGCGGTAACGATGTGGGAATATAAAAGATAAGCATTATAAAGTATATGATTAAAAAGGGGGGTACTCTGTACATTCAGGGTATTGCAGGATTTAAGTTCCAGTCAGATCTCACCAGATTCTGGCAATTGCTTCGAAGTATCACAGACCCACAATATGAAAGTTGGAAGAGGCAAAAAGCACAGTTTAGGTTATACAAGAAACAACAAGGGGGTATGTAAAAAGACACTATCAATCGAACCACCAACCAAGCAGCAAACAGATCCCTCGAGCATTTTCATACATTACATTTGAATCCTCACCATCCTACAATCCGAATCCTCGAATCCGCCTATCAGACCTGCACACGCAACGACAAGTTTGTCAGCCAATGCAATACACACATGCGTACACTCTACAGTCACACACCAAAAGAAAAAGCAAGAAGGTAAGATACAATGGGGTATGGGTAATAGGTGTTGACGCCAGCAGAAACGTCGAAATTACAGTAGTCTTCTCTTCGCTGGTCATGTCCGCGTTTGTACGTGAGTGCAAATCATCCCATCCGTCTACATAACGACATCTCATGAAAGAAAAGGAGAACAAGAAAGTTTCAAATGAAGCAATAGGTATAAGTGTAAGGGGTATGGGGGGTATGTAACTTCCTTCCGTAGAGCGCCGGAATAAGCAAGACCAAGACCCAAGCTAGGTAGTGGTAAGGTACCAGGAGGAGGAAGAGAAAAGTGAGAAATAGGTGGTGAGGGGGGATGAAGAAATAGAGCCCTTAGAAGCAGTTAAATGCGCTCTTCTTCTTCTGATTGCTCTTATTGAGCGCAGCCATCCTTGCCTCCAACTGCGCACGCTCAGCTTCAACTCGCAATCTTGCGGTCCGTTCTTCTTCAACCGCCTGCAGCGAATGACGCGCCAGACTGCGCTCCTTCCGCATAACCTCTAGCTCCGATTCAAGGCTAGCACACTTCTTCTTGAAGCTCTCCATTTCCGACTTGGTCTTCTGGCTCGAGGCTTCGAGATCAGTCAAAGCATCCTCGAGCGTAGCTGTCAACTGCTTCTCGGCAAACAAATGCTTCTCAATGGTGCGAATACGCGCTTCCTGGTCCTCGACAAGTTGAGCTTGCGCTATGTCTTTGCTCTGATGACGCGAGGTAGGCGGCGACGGCGCACTGGTAGTAGTTGGAGGAGGGCTCCCAGGAAGCGGCGGGAGGGGAATGGCTGGAGGAGGCGAAGGCAGTGAAGTATGAGAAGTGCTCTTGCGCAGATTCGAATTGTTTGAGTTGGATCGCTGCAGGTCTCCGCGCGGATCGATTGATTCGCGGTGAGAGATGCGTTTCGCGTCTGCAAGTTGGGACTAAGAATTCTGTTACTTGTTGGTCCAAATGGTTCTTGCGGACATCTTACCTCCAAAAGAGCAATCTTCACACGGGACTCTTCGACTTCTCGCTCCACGTTTTCCTTCCGCTGCAAGGCATCTTCTAGCTCGCGGCTGCGCTCAGTCTGCAAAGCTGACAGACGGTTGTTAGCCGCCTCATGTTGGTCCCAGTTCTGGTTCAACTGATCCTCTAATTCTTGGACGAGGCGTGAGCTCTTCCGCTCTTTCTCGGCCACCTTCTCCAGTTCCTTGACGGTCTCGTTGTTGATCATCTCCAACTCACCAACGGTGCTCTGCAACTTCTGAACCCGGTCCAAAGCAAACTTAAGTTCACTCCGGGCTGACTCCAAATCACTGGTTGCCTGTTCCACTCGGGCCTCCAAAGACTTCCTATCTCCAACAAGCGTCTCAATCTGGGATTGTAATCGAGTCGTATCGGTATCTTCACCAAGAGCGGATGCCACTCCTTTGAAAAGATGCTCCATCTCTGATTGGGCCTGGTTGAGCTCTGCTTGCAACGCTTGATTGGAGCTCTGTTGCTCGGCCAGTTGTGCGGAGATGCTCTCAAGCTCGGCGGTATGTGACTGCTTCAAGCTATCCAGCCCATTCTGGTGGATGTCAATGGCAGACTTGTGCTCCTCAATCTGCTTCTCCAGATTAAAGACCAAGGATCGGTGCGTATCGAGCTCCTTCTCGGTCAGAGCTCGTGCCTCAGCATCGGCCTCGACCTGGCGAAGGATATTGGCATGCGACTGCTCGAGTTCAGCCAGGCGAGACGCGTTATTGGCTGCTGTAGCTTTGTGATCATCTACTTGTGTCTGTAATGCGGCGACTAGTTCAGCATGTCGAGATTCTTCTTGTTGACGTTCATCATCAGCACTGCCCACCTTTGACTTTTCTATGTCGGCAATGCGAGCAGCATGTTCTGCTTCTAAGGCTTTTATAGCGGTTTGAAACTCCTGGATGGCACCAAGGTGGTTCCTCTCGGTCCTCTTTGCCGCCTCAATCGCTTCCATGTGTTTTGAACGCCATTCAGCTACCTCTTTCTGAAGTCCATTCACCTGGCTCAGTTGAGCTTCAGCTTCACCAACCTCAAGTGGTGTCTCCATAAACGCTCCTGGAACGTCATGAGGAGTCTCCATAGGTGTGCCGGCCTCCTGGTTATCGAGTGAGGCTCTAAGCGCGTTAACCTGATCTTGAAGCTCTTGTTCGCGCTGGGCGTGCAATTCCTTGAGCTGATTCATTTGATCTTCACTCTGTTTGATCTGATCTTGCATCTGCGCAACGATGGAGATGTCAAGAGGCGATGATGCCTTGAAACTGGATCTCTCCTTAGCCAAGCCATTGATAAGAGTCATCTTGCCCTCCATCTCCTTCCGAACAGTGGCAATCTCGGTCTCCAATGACTGGACACGTTCGGAACGAGACTGCAATTCCGTCATGATGGCGGTCAAATTCAGCTCGAAATTCTGAACAGTATCGGGTTTGTTCTCGAAATTATCCAGTGCGATATTGCGGAGGGATGTATAAGCACGGTTGGCGCGGTCGTTAGAGAGGACGTTCTGACTCGACTTTCGCCGGATGATGGCACTAGCTGTGGGCGAAGCTGGTCGAGCAGCCATCTGAGCTTTGTGGACTTCTGACTTCAACTCTTCCACGAAGTCCAGCGTGTCTTGATGCTGCTCCTGCAATTCGGCATAGCTTTGATTCAGCTGCACGACGCGCTCCTCCTTTTCCGCGTTCAACTTCTTCAACATCTTCAGCTCATGAGCCAGCGCAGATTCGTCATGATTGATGTCTGAATCCGCATTTGAATTTGATTTGTTCTGTGCCGTCTCCGCATCAGATGCTTCCGTCGTAGGATAGGTGTCGTCTCCCATATTCGAGGTATTGGGAGATTCCCCAGCTAAGGACAATTCCGATGACAATGTACGCGAGGCTGAAGGTTGTCCATCCTCCTCCTTGAGCCCATTCACCCCCGCTTCCGCTAAAAAAGACACTGGCCGAGTCGATGCAGTTAATGAAGGTCGACGGAGACGGGCTTCGTCGATGGTATCTCGGAGTTCGGCCATGGTCTTCAACGCTTCCTGATATTTACTCTCCAGCTTGTCGTAGTCTTGAACAGTGGCCTCATGCTCGACACGCAGATCGAAGAGTTCCTGAGTGACGGACTCGAGTTTATCAGCTACGTACTTCGACTGCGCGGGGCTTTGAGGAACATCCATAGGTTCTTCCGGCGCCAAGTCAAATCCAGAGGCGGCAGGGGCATTGTCTTCCTTCCTCTGCTCATAGGTTCCGACAGTAGTGTCGGGGGCTTCAGCTCCGGGAGTGCTCGGCCGCTCTGAGCCTTCCTCTTCGGTGATGGCGTCTACCTGGGGACTATACTGCCCACTGCTTTCCCCTGAAAACCGTTTTTCGACGAATGGATCGCTGTCCGAAGGGGAGTGGCCGTTCATAATTGGGGATTCTTCGCCTTTTGCATCGGTCTGGCGGATGTTGTCGAGCTCATATAGGAGGTTGTCGAGCTTGCCAATACTTCTCTGACGTTCCACCACATGTTTCAGACGCTCAATTTCCCGTTGCATAAGATCCACCTCCTGCTCATTCTCTGCGAGACGTTCTTCCAGTGTAGAGATATAATCCTCACAACTGGCCTCGTTCTCGCGCGCTTTTTGCAGCTTCTCCCGCAAATCAGAGATCATGGTGTCATTCTTCTCGATTCCGGAAGCAGAGCTGTCCACTTGAGCTTCGAGAGTCTTGACGTACTCTTCATTGCTTGCTTCGCGGTCAATTGCTTTTTGAATACGCGATTGGAGTTGCTGCGCTTGGCTCTCTAGAAAAGCAATTCTCGTTTCCTTTTCAAGCAATTCGCTCTCGCTGGCAGACAAAGAAGATCTTGTGTTGGATAGGGAAGACTCCAGGGTCTGGATGGTCTTCTCATATTCGAGCACCACTGACTCAACGGCTTCCGCAAACGAGTTGGAGCGCTTCAGCCTCTCGAGAGCGGAATCGCCGATAGCATCCTTTAGCATGGGTGTCTCAGCGTTTTCACTATCTCGAGCCTTGGTGATCTCTGAGATGAGTTTAGCGTGTCGTGTGCTAAGAGCGGTGTAATTCTCTTGGACATCGAGCAGCTGATTCTGAAGTTCGGCTTCGCGCTCCTGCTGTCGTTCGGCCCGCTCGTGTGGTGCGTTCTTCTTCCTGTCGGTCCTCTCCGAAAGCCGGATCTGATCCCGCAGGAACGAGACTTCAGCACGTAGTCTTTCAATGACAGCTTGCTTATCGCTGTCATTAGAGATTTGCTGGATCTGCGGCTTGCTCTGGATTGCCCGAGCACGCTGTGCATATTGCACCGTGTTCAGGGTTTCACTAAGGTGGAATTCGGCGGGATTGACGCAGGCAATCATATACGTGATAGCGTTGCCACCGAGCGAGTCTTGGAGAAGGCGGGTAAGTTTGGAGTCGCGATAGGAGACGTGCGAGCCGGACGAGCGAGACGATAGCTGTGAGATGACCTTGCCCAAACTGGCCAGGCCGGCGTTGATGGAAATACCCTCTTTCGCCCGCTCGCCTTGTGCCTGAGTGTTTTTCAAACGCTCGCTTCCGGCTAGATCCACAAAGTGCAATTTGCTGTCTACCGTTATCCAGTTTTCACTTCCACCAGACATGGCTTCAATAGGCACCGACATGCGTTTTTCCTTGGTGGTCAACGGGGCAGCAGCGCTCTTCTTTTGCACCAAATTTAAGCTGAAGACTGCGTGTGAGCGAGAAGATTTCGCGTTCACCGCGGTCGCATCGGTCTGACGGATAGCAGAGCCATGATTCAGGGCGTCCAGCAAGTCTTCCACGGAGTTTATGGGAACTTGAGTGAGGCCAGTAAGAAGGATTCGTCCTTTCGCATCTTCACGGACACTCACTGTCGGCCGTTCGTGAGCTTGAGTCGTTTCAGGCAAAAGGAGATCGCGGAGCTGCTCATTGTAGATCTGCACACCATTAGTGATAGGCCAGATCTCCAGTACCCAAAAACACTTACCTCGACATAGGTTGCTTTAAGTTGCCAGTTTTTGTTTACGGAAGGCCTTGCAAAGCTCTGCACGCCGCCCATCGAAATCCGGGAGGGCGCCCGAATGCCAGAGCCCGAAGCCCGGTTTCCAGAATGACCCTCTATTTTCTCAAAAAGAACAGCAGCGGCACGAGGTATTATGCCTATAATCAGAATTAGCGACCCTCTTTTGAACCAAAATAGTCCAAGAAATAACATACCCATGACCTTCGCATCACCCTGATCTCGAGGACCCGTGGTACCCATAGTGTACGACTTTCCGGCACCGGATTGCCCATATGCGAGGATGGAGACATTGTAGCCCTGAACAAATGAGTTGACGCTCTCAGAAACATAGTCGAAGACACCGTCCTGGTCGACATCCTCTCCGAAGACGCGATCGAATACGAAGACTTTCCTGCCGCCGGAAGCATCGACTGCTAAACTCGAGGCCGACGTGACCTGACAGGTAGAGCCGCGGAATCGCTGAGGAATAAGGTCAAAGCCTGGGTCTCCAGACTTGAGGGGAGGTCGAACGCGGACAGCTGTATTGCCGAGGTCAGAATGTTGCCAGGACAGAAAGAAGGAAGAAGAAGAAGAAGAAGAAGAAGAAGAAGAAGAAGAGAAAGAACGCGACTGAACTACGTACCAACTTTGACCGCGGTCCTAGAGTCCTCATCAGAGGCACGACTTCCACCGTGTTTGCTGCTCATGCTCATCCGACTGGAGCTGCGGTTCGATCGTATCATCGCGCTCATGGGACGTTGTATTGCGCCAGCAGGTGACCCAGGTGGGGATGAAGCCATCTCTGCCGGCAAGCGGCGCGGAGATACGGACGCCGATTCGAGAAAGGACTATGAATATGTTTCGAGCCTTGTATGCGAATGCTTGGATGGGAGGCCGGTCAATGGTAAATTGGTGGATTAAGGTTGTCCCCGGTTGTTATGCGCTCGTGGTTGGTGTAGCAGGACGAACGTGAGAGAGTGGTGGATTTAGCCTGCAAACCCAATCAATACATCGGAGGGTCATCCAACTTGATGTTGCTGGATGGTGGCGGGGAGAGAGGGCCCGGGGGAATGCGGAGGTGGAGGGTGAAGCTGGAGAGGGAGTTCGGTAGTGGTGGTGAAAGTGAGGAGGAAATTATTTTAGTGTGGTGAATGGGGAGCACTCAAACGGGGCTGGGCTAGCTTCAGGGGGTACGTCGCCGTACCTTTTTGCACGTCAACAAGAGACGAACCTGAGAACCTTATGCACCCTCAAACTAGCTTCAACCCGCAAGGTCTCCCGTGAACCCCTGCTTGCGCAATCTGCTGCTCTCGGTGTTATGCTATGTTTTCATACAAAGTAACGCGAACACGCTCGCTGTGGTTCGTGAGAGGCGAGAATCAATCTATGTACGACTCTCCACGGTTGTATAACGCTTATCGTCTATCCTTCAACGAGATTCGATCGTTCTTCCCGTTGTAACTTCTGCTTTTTCTGCCAAAGACCCCTCCATGAACCCTCATCGCTTGTGGTCGGCATGGAGCACCCCGTTGTCAGTGTCCATATCTGCCATCTCTCTGCAGGGCTGTCCCGAAATGAAATTTCCCGGCAGTGCACGAATGTACGAGGCCGGAGCACCATCCCATGGAAGCAATTGAACGACATCGCTCTACAACTCTCACCAGCAACAGCATGCTGATCAGCAGTTCAATCCCCTTACAATGGGTTTCTGAAACATTTTCCCTCATAGAAAATTCTGTAAAACTGTAGCTAGTTGACGCTTCTGTATATCTCCAATTTGCCGTTACGGCCGTTTTGTCGTTCTACATACCGCTAACCACTCCCCTCCGAGCCGTTTGTTGGATGCCTGAATCAAAGCGTCTCGATTTGATGTTGGCCACTTACTGAATACACACAGTAGCTCATTCGCGATTCGTTATCCTCCACGCCAGCCTACACGCTCTGTCGTGGTGATTGCGTCTCAGGAGGGGAAATCTCGAACGAAGCAGTGAGGCCAGCACCCCTTTACTCTTCAAAGTCCCGGTACGGAAGGCGGATGGTACTGTGCTGAGTGACTGGGGCTGCAGGTTCTTTCAAATGTGACGGAACCAGCCCATAGGTAGCCGGTCAGCTTCATAATGAATTTCCGAAAATCGAATCAGAACTTACCGCTAGCCCCCATCTCATTCCCAGGCTTGGTATGTGAGCATCGGTACCTGGATGCACGCGAAGAAAAGGCTTCCTAACGGTACGCCGCATGCCTTTAAAAGTAGCTTCCATTCCATGGCGATCCTCTCTTCCATGCATCTGTGGCTTCAAATAAAGTTTAAGAAATCGGAAACACATCCATCTGATTGTAGAGTTTTTGATATTTTACTCTGTATTTGATAGCTGGTGAAGAGGGACCAATCTATTCGAACTGATGACCAGAATCTAGGTAGGTACTTGTACGGTGCCATTCGTCTCTTCAATCGCATCAGGCCACTTCAGTATCTATCCATGCAGGTGCTGCTCTATATGTTTCTGGGGTGCGTCTGACGGTCATGTAAGGCACGGTGTCAATGTGATCTGAACCCCAGTTTGGCTGCTGGAAAAGCTCAGCAACAGATGGCCCGTGTTCCTTATAAAGGAACATGTTGGTACCCTTCAACATACTTACATATTCCATACGTTTCCCCCAATCTTCGATATACGTGTAGTCCTTCTAGAGGAGGAAAGTTATTATGGTCGATCGTCACTAAGTTTCAACGAGTTATTCCAAGCTCAGTCAAACCTCCCAGTGTTTCCTTTCAGTTAATCTTTTCATTTCCTGCATTTTTGGTCCCTTTTTATCCCATCATTTATCGGGAAAGCCGTACATGCATCACCCACCTGGCTTCTCAAGGCGCGTGAGATATACAGTAGCAAGGCAATTCATTAAATAAATTACAGTCTTCAGTTTTTCAGTACCCAGAGGCTACTCGTACAGCTATACTAGCACAACAGCCTACAGTCTCGTGAGACGAGCAAGAGATCCGCGCTCCCCTGCAATCAGTTTGGCAGCCGATGACACGATTCCTGGTCCAGCCAACTCAAGGGCCTTTTGGCACATTATTTCAACCTGATGCTACGTACCTAAACGAGTAAATCTAAAAAAACAAAATGTCTCTCTCGTTATACTAAGCAGAACATGGGATCATAATTAGGCCGTTCGCCTTGTCTGACTTGTACTTTTGCGTTGCATTCAAGCGGTGCTCACTGCCCTACATAGGGCATCCGGCAGTATACGTACATCATCTCTGCGCAGATCTGAAGCAGCGTACCCCTCTATGCATTTATCGACCTCCTAAGACGTATTGGCAAATAGGCTGGCTTGATTATGACGGTCTAGAAACCTCCATCTTTCGACTGACGGTCATACACGGTCCGCTCTCTGGGTCTAAGATGCTCAACCCTTACATTAGGGAGAGCCTCATTGACCACATCATCCTACAACTATTGAGATATATTCTCTTGCCACAAACAATCACACTGAATATACCCCATTTGTAGAATCCGGTTGAACTCAAGCGTGCGATTGTCATTCCGTGATAACCACTTCTCAATGTTCCTAAATCATTGCAACTAGGACCAAGTCGCTCACCAGCTCTACAATCCTCACTGATTATCCCCTCCATCGGCGAGTCCGTACCCTCCCACCCGGTAACAATCATTTTCTGCAGCTTATTTCTTAAAGGACAGTTTCAGGATAATGAGAGGCATGGCAACAGCTTGGAAGTATTTCCCAAAAATACTCCACGAATGATTTGGGTACCTGCAGCCGATCTCGCATAAATCCTTAACAACCACACCACATTTCTCACACATTCTAGTTACAATCGGCCCTGTAAGTTTCTAGCAAACAGACTGGAATCTGAACGAAGCTACGCTCCATATGTATCCTACTAGGCCCAACCCTTTACTCGCTTTAGCAAACCACCTTAAGAAGGGAATCGCACAGACATACACTCCTTGGATTCTTGCACATCGATACCAAGAACTGCTGGGGAGAAAGCTGTTCTACCTATCAATATGCACAGTTTTTTTTTAACATTCAAACTTAAATTTCACTGCATCCTATATTAGCCTGAATTATAACCTTCATCTACGGCCGAGTCAAGAAAGCGTCCAACCCCACCACACCCTCGCTACTTACACTTTCTGCATGTTTGGAGTGCGGATCGAGCATCAATTACGTCGATACTACCAGTCCTTGATCCAACTTCTTCACCATCTGCAGCTTGCCACCGGTCTCTAACCACCGGCGCCTCAAATAGGGGCTGTTTCATGCCAGGCTTGCGGTTGTCAGCACTAATGAATTTTGCCTTTCAATCAGCAAATGTCGGTTAACTGGTTTTCCGGTAGGAAGACCTCGCATAGGAACATGGTTGTTGTATGACAAGATGCGGATCTTCCACGCGGGAGGTGCCACTATCATCACCGCAAGGGATGACCACCGGAATTCCGGTATAAAGGCTTCAGATGGTTTTCAAAACCATGAATGACGCAATTGGATTAGGGAATCGAGCGCGAAGATGCATTCTCTGAATCCTCGCGACAAACTAGCTTCTGCCTGTACTACTTAGAAACAAGGTA